>KZ308806.1:155811-190223 GCA_000376725.2 Ladona fulva
TTCAACAATGGCCTTAGTCGTCAAAGGGATGGGTTGTTTATTTCCGAAAATTTAAAAGAATTTTCCGTGTATTTTATCAAAGTTCTCGCAATTTCGGATCTACACCAATATTTAACGACTAAAATAAGAATCTATTATCATTTTCCTTTATTTTGACAATTCTCTTGGTTTCGTAGGACCATTATTTCTAGTTTAATTTTGTAAGAGAAAAAACTTCTCCAAGTCATGAAAACGTACTTTACGTTCATCTCTTATGGAAACGTATTACGGACTCTTGGGTTCGAACCCGGGCCTTTACGGAGATGAGAATAGTTTTCCTGAGGATTTCATCGTCGTAGAAACACAATGCAGTTCTTTTCAGATCTTTAAGTCAAACCGTTTCTTAGATAGATAGGGGGACGTACGGACGGACAATTTGCTTTTTATATATAAGATGATATTTATCATGATTTTTATTATGATTTCTAGCGACTACTCTTTGCTTATTTGGAGGCATTAACAGAGAAGGCTATTTACAATGCTATGTATTTTTTATAAAATGAATCGTACCTAAAATAATGAAATGGAACGTTTAAGATTTGACTCGATAAATATTTTGCGAATGAAATTCAGCAAATGTGATATTATACCCCAAAATAGGGTACGTCTGGCCACCCAACTCTTCAAGATGTTTTCAGTGATAACCTGGCCCAGTTTTATTTAAGTTCCACTGCCCTTACTTAGCACTGTTACCATCATCACATTGTTTATGGCCGATATCAGCTCCCTCTAGCGGACATCCAACGATCTCTCTAGCCTCGATAAACAAATGACGCCACGAGACGCGGTTCGGTGCTCTTTTTCCATTCCAAGGTTGCGCAAACGACCGCCGCACATGTCCAATTGGTGGTCTAGTCTCTATGAAAGGTGACTGCGACCGGTCAACTCCGAGCCGAGGTCATCTATTCCCCTTTATTTTTCTCGCAAAGCTTTCTCCGGCTCTGAAACTGGACGGCGCACGTCCCCACCGACGTCGCCGTTCTTCGATACCGTTGTCAACGCATTAAGTCGCGAGATGTTTGCGGGAAACTGATTTCCGTTGCTTGTTCTTAGAAGCAAGCTAATGCTGATCGTTGGAATAGGGGAAAATGAGTTTCGTCGACGGAATCTTTTGGCGAAATTAAATTCCCGTATTTTCCTCGCATGGGTTCTATATTGATGTCAAAATATTGCGTCGAATTCAATAAATTTTATGGGTTGCTGTTTGATGAAGTGCATCGTAGGTAGATGCGATGAAAAGGATAGAGAGCGATGTTAATTCACCGGCGAGTATATGAGATGCAGCGGATGAAACGTGTGCCCGAGAACTTGAGAAAGTGCAGCGCAAGGCGATTCGATTGGTTAAAAAGTGCTACGATAGAAAAGCAAGCGTTACACATATACTCCCAGTTGCAGGTTGGGGATCCTTGAAGGAAAGGAGATTAGGCTGCGATTGCTTGATGAATTCAGAGAAAGTATATTTTTATCAATCGGTATTATGCAACCGATTTTTGCTACTTCGGCCGATCCGACAATGAGCATGCAATAAGAGAATTAGATGCGAGGATGAGTCGTTCTAGGGACTCATACTTTCAACGAACGGTGCGCGACAGCATTAAGTTAAAGAGGCAACTCTAACGTTTGGTGTACACACCCCCTGCCACACGCCGAAAGGCGGCTTCAGGGTATTTATGTATTTTACCTTTCACCTTTTTCCTTATGTTAAGAATGTTTTAAGCGAAATATGTGTGTCAGGACAGGAAATCACGATAGAGTATTCTTGGTAACTGAGGGCATGATTGTGCATATTCTAAAAGGGTTGTAATTATTTCTGTAAAAAAGTTAATTATGTTTTATGTCTTTCTCTTCATTGTAGCTCATGTAATTATGTTAGCCTGTGCCTGACACCTAAATTATTATAACACTTCTTCTCCATTCTTTATGGTTGGTGAATTTTTCCTAATAGGTTTATGTAAAAAAATTTGATCGACTAATTTCTTAACCTGAGAAAACAAAAGTGACTGTTTCATGGATGCACGGATATTTTATTACCTTTGTTACATAATATTCGTTGCTCTAACCATGAATACAGAAAACAAAAGTGACTGTTTCATGGATGCACGGATATTTTATTACCTTTGTTACATAATATTCGTTGCTCTAACCACTGACAAAAACATGATGTTGGACTACTCAGGAAACGAAGGGGTATTTTCAATCAATTAATTGGTTGAATTTATTGCAGTTGGCATGTAATTAATTTAGGCATATGCCCAACTCCAGCTGTCAATATTTAGACTTCATTAAATTTTCCAACGCATTATCGGTTGTTAATGTGATAATGAATTTATTATTGTAACCCATATTATATCAAATAAACTACGTTTTAATGTTAGTTTTTGCATACATTTGTGTATTTTAGTATAGCTTTATTAGTTACTATGTAATTCACTCTGTTAAATATGCATTTTATCCTAGGATATCGCGATTTTAAAATCAATTTAGTTTGAACTGCGATGTTGCATGTATGCCGCCATTTGCACATAAAATTCGTATTTTATTGGAGCGGGCTCCTCTCCACAATGTAATAGAAGATTTTTTTAGCATGTATCAATAAGTATCGATGAGGAATGAAGTAAAAGGTAAATGTTTTATTTTATTCTTTTTAACTGATTGAAATGCTCTGCTTTCAAGATTGGGATTCGTTACGAACTGCATTGGTTATTGCCGCAAACTTAAGAACAGCTGTCATTTAATATAATTAACGCTCGGACTGTCATTTTCCTCGTCATATGATAACTTGTAGTCCTAGTTTTAAGGCATTATAAATTTCTTTAATGGTTGTTGTTATTTTCTTGGTCTTTGGAAGCGAATTACTATAGGTCTGCTGCTTTACTTAAGGTTGGGCCCGAAAATCTAGTTTATCCTACACCTAGATCAAACGTTTTTTCAAATTCATTCCAGATCTCAGGTTCCAAATTTTGGAACTCTTTACCTGATACCCTCAAGCATTCGAGTTCACTGAAAGTTTTCAAAGTTAAATTGTTTNTTAAATAAATAAATTTGATCTATTATCTATTTAATGTACCAAAAAATGCAAACATTGTAAAATATGACTATTGACTGGCAATTTTAAACTCTACTATGAAAATATCATCAGTAGTATTATTGTCAATATGCCACCATGATGAAGTAAGGATTTAATCAATGAAAACTTAGAAATGTATTAATCAAAACAGATTGTTAAACCACTCCCTTTAAGGTACGTAGATTTCCAAAAGGCTAAATATTGCATTGCTCTTAAGACGATATCTCCTTTAATGAAGATGTAACAATGTCTTTTACAATTTAATCCCTCTGGTGGATATATTTCGAAGGCACAATACTGCCATCTTAAAGTAGTTTCTTTTTTATAGGTCGGGTCCAGTCGCACGTTAAAATTCTCGTTCGGGAACTCTTCGCGCTGTTCTTTTTCGTAGAGGGCATCTTTTTTGCTGTGACCCCAACGTAATTCTAATCCCTTCTCCTTTACCGCACTTTCAACCGCAGCACGCCATCTCTGCGTTTCTCTCATTTTTACATCCTCTTATTCTTTCTTACCATCGCACCTCCCATACCTTCGCTTTATCAGAAACTCCCTTTCTCATCCGATTCCTATTGTCCGTGTTTTTTCCGTATCCCTCTGTAGATTTTTGGTGGTTTACCATTTTATTTGCCCGTTTTCTTTCTTTTTTAAAAAGAAATTATTGGTAACGTTTCAAGGACGCTATCGACTGGTTGGCTCAGAAACGTATACTTTAAGAAAAGCAGAAAAAAATGAGTTGGAAGCATTTGAAACGTGGTGCTGGAGAAGACTTTTAAAATATCGTGGGCAATATAATACAATCTCAAAGGAAGAAACAGATGGATTGGACACCTCTTAAGGTATCCGTGTTGGATCGCTACCTTGATGGAAGGAACGGTGGAAGAGGAAGACCGAGACAGGAATACCTGGATGAAATCATAGCAGGAAGGAGATACTCTGAAATCAAGAGACGAGCTTTGGAAAGGAAGAAATTGAATGCCCAAAGACCTTAGGGTTGAGAAGAAAATGAAGATAGACTGGATGAAGAATATTGTTTTTCCATAAAGAAACGAAGGGTTTATACACAGTGGAGAAAATCGACCTGCCATTAGTTTCCCCTGAGCGATACTTAAACATTGTTGAAGTTCATTATTACCTATATTAAACAATTTGAAAATAATCATAACGTTAATTAAATTATTGATATGCAATACGCCTGTGGAATATAATGTTGCATCATTGAACTTTTTACTATTCTAAGGACTTTTTAAATTAAAGAACGAAACCTAGTGTTTTTTTGCAGATTGGTAGAACGCAATTAGCTAAACGAAAGAGTGTACAAATAAGGTTGAAACAATAGTAACATGGGACGCATTGAGATCGATTGGAGGTTGAATGTTGATTGTTGGCCTGAGGTCTCTCAAAAACATCTCTTTATCTCATCCAACGGTAAATGTTTGACTGAGTGTTTCGTTTCGAGTTCGCAAATTTGAAACGAAACTACCTCACTCCTCATTCTGATTACTAAGCCCTATTCCCTTTATAAAGTCATTGCAGCTAATCTCTTTATCCTATCCAACGAAAGATGTTCGACTGAAAGATCCGCTCGAGTTCACAAATTTGGAACAAAATTACCTCACTCCTCATCTTGATTAATAAGCCCCAATCCCTTTTCAAAGTTCTTAGCTGCTAATGATGTGTGGGTTAAGGATCCAGCCAGCATCCTGGCTGATGATTTTACAAACGTTTCACTATATAATCCATCGTAAGTTGATTTAACAGCAACATGCCCTCTATCAGTGAATATGAAAGAGTTAACTAAAATCTATAATGGTAGATGATGGGGAGGAAAATCTTGGAAACATTCAAGTCAATTATGTGTTGGATAAAAAGAGACTTTTACTATTTAATCTATAAAAACTATCGCAAAACATTCTTTAAGGATACGATTCTCAGGCTCGTAAAATTAGCCTTGGATACTGAATAAAATCCTCGGTTTATACGAGGATTTTTGACTGTTCATTAATAGAAACTAATAATTTATCGTAGTCTTTAATTATGGTTACTTTTGATTTTTTCGTATCGAATTTCATTATCAAATTATTTCCTATTTCTTCGTATGTACCATTTTTCAACGTTTTCTCCTTGTATCTCCATTTCTTTGTTCTTCACTTACCTCCCCATATGTCCTTTCTCACGCTTGAAAAATTCCTGAAGGGGAAAGTTTATTTCAAATTTGTTTCTGTTTATCTTTCTGTAGAGAGTTTATTGTTCTTTCCCTTTTCATTTTAGTGCTCTCTGGGAATTTACGGTTCCGTTTCCTTTCCTTTCATCCTTCCTCTACCCCCACCTTCCTCAGCATCTTCACGTCGAAAACCTTTATTTTTCACCTAAAAATACGAAACAATTTTGAGAAATCCTTATATAAAGTGTAGAGGAAAATTGTGAATAGTAGGAGTGAATTAAATTGTAAATATTTTTACGTATCACTTTGCCATTACATAAAAAATTCTGCTTCTTTCTCTGAGAGGCTCTTTAGCCTGAAATTTTTTAAGCTGTTTACGAACGAAACGTATAGGATACTGCAAATTCGTTGAAAGTTCTGAATAAAGTGTTTCTAAAAGTATATTTGCTGAACAGAAGTTTAATTCTACGGGAGCAACGCAAAGGAAATCAATTGAAACCTTGGTTTGGGAATCGTTTTCCATTTACAGAATCTCAGTTACAAATACGTGTGGAAATTTAATGCCGTTCCATTAATTTAAGTGACGAGTCTATGCGAAGTTTGGTGATCATTGCCGTTCGGCGAGCCAATGGAAGATTCACGCGCTGTTTTGTACTATTTCAGAGGTGTAACCGTAGGAATAATCGTTCGAGTAAAGCGTCATGCCATCGTAACGTTTAGCGAAAACGGAATATAGTTTCCATCGCAACGAAACCTATTTTATATTTAGGTTTAGATCCTAAGAAGGAAGAAAAAGGATTCGTTTCTTTGCTCGAATACATCTTACATAAATTTTCCTTTTGAACCATCTTCTGCTTCTTTGATAAAACAAAAAATTATCCAAGAGAGGAAGTAGTGTTGAAATTTCGTGGCTGATAGTAGGTTAAGCTGGTGAACAATTACCTCCGGGTTGCATCTTTCTAATTTCCCCTGTAGTTCTCTGTAGGAACTTGTCTGGAATGTTGAGGTACGATCTGAAATTCCATCTCTGCTAAGCTGTTCAAGAACAGTAAATTTTCGCTGCAATAATTTGATGGCGTTTGATCGAATGAAACCTTTGTCATCTGCACCTGAAATGCGAAATATTGACGTTTGAAATAATCCATAACATATTAACATGAACGAATTTCATGATATTTCAAACTCGTTCCCTGAAAAGATAATTCCATTGGAGATAATTATGGAAGTAGAGTTAGTGGAAGAGGACTCTACCTTGAGGAATTTACTTAAACTGAATTTCAAAGGAAATCTTTCATTTCAGATAGATTAGTTCAATTACATTGTAGCGGGTTATTTTCCACATAAAGGTCAGACATTTTTTACGTCCGTATTTCCTCGGGAGAGATTAATTCTTCGCTTCCTTAAAGTATCATTATTTTTTATTAACTCCTCTGGTTTCAAGAATGGTATCGGAATGGTATTGGAACTCTCAAATTTATTAGCAAAAGTGGGTTTAATGATGACAAAATGAAAATTCAAACAGCTTCGACTAGTGAATTTCAGAGCCACTGATTAAATCCACAAGCCAAGCAAAAGGATTTGTAATTCAAATCCAAAGGTTTATTTTAATTTATTTTGAAAATCTTTCTTCTTTTGAAAAACCCGGCATACTGTATGTCCTTGTACGCTTCAAAGGTATCTAGTCCACGTATTTTATTCTCTACTTCCCTTTTCCTAAGATTCAGAGCGGCTTGTATTCCTAACGAAAGATCCTTTTAATTCTCCAGCACCCCTGTAGACGTCATAAAGATCGCTCGAGCACTGCCCCACTCCCCCTTTCTTATCTCCCTTCTATACACCGCGCTTTATCGACTCCGGCGGCTCTAATTTATGAATGTGGTCCTCGTAACGCGGCAACAAAGAGAACTCGCGCTTATCCTTTATCTTATGCAACCCGCCCTGCTCACTGCTGGCAATTCACTTCTTGACTCCGCATCAACAAAGATTGGAGTTAAACGTACGGGTTCCTTCGCTTTCTCTTATCTTACACTCATTGAAAAGAAAGCCTTAGTTTCCCGAGCGAAAAACCCCTTGCTGTTTTAATTGTTTGAGGTATCTCTCGCAGTCGTAAACCTAACAAACGTTTCCGTTGGTAACGTTAGTCGTTTACGTTTCCGGGAGCTTTTAATGTCTTCCTTTTGGAATGCATTTAATGTGTGCCGTGAGCTGGATCGGAGGCTTTCTGCTTTGCTTAAGCTGGTGGTAATTTCATAGAGCTTGAGGTCATTCCATTAATTTACAGCACACCTCGTTTGGAATTGCACACGGAAAACTGTGTGGCGATTTTGATTCCGGACCGTTGTGATGTAATGTATGCTTTTTGTGCAGACAAAGATTGGATTGTATCCCCAAGGTATGGCACAGTCGAAGAAACCGGGTCAGAACTTCATAGGCTGTTGTTCGGATGAATCAATTTACAGATCAAACAATTTGCTAATTCTCCCGAGGCACATCGCCATGATCACGCAGCTTCTTTATCAATTTGTAACGAGATGAGAAGATGATTAATTAATTCAATGCTTTGACTCGTAGAAAATGTATCGATCGCAATTTTGGCTGATATGTATTAACCGTTGTGCATGTACGTAATTACCCGAAGTCATACTTCCGTGAGAAATAGTCGGAATAACCTCTATTCTTTCGTAAAATTTAATCGTATTTGTTATTACCACGAAATAAGGAGAGGTGCCATAAGACATAAGCTTTTATAGATTTTTATCATTTAATTTCGTTTGCGACCCAAATCAGTGAATTATTTTACAAACTATATCGCATTTTGTCAAATTTATGCATCAAATTTAGTCATGTGTCGGTTGCTGTCAACATTGTATTGGTTGCTACAATAGTAACGCCAAAGCTTTAAGTATTCAAGAACTGCCATAATTCAGAAAGCTTAATAGAGACTGTTTTATCTATTATCTAACATCGTTTTCGATCCGAATGGGTGAAATCTTTAATAAAAGACATTTTGGTAAAATTTACCCAGCAAATGAAGTATATTTTTCTGTTACTATCAACAAAGTTCTGGTTGCTACAACAGTAACGCGGGGGTTTTAAGCATTTCAGAGCTTATTTACATCAGCCACTGCACCGTTATTGGAGTAAAAATAACGAATGATGTTAGTAATTGCGGATATAGGTAAAAAAATTCCGTTAGTGTCGAAATAAATTATGTACAAGTATTTATCTCATCTTCGACCACAATACAAAACAATTAAAAGAATAAGATGGACTACTGTTTGATCCGTCGATAAAACCAAGAGCGATGAAAATTTGTTACTATTTTTGTATTTTACTGAATGAAAGAATAATGCCTTGCACTTTGGAAAATGAAAAATCGCGTTTTATTTTACGGAAATTCATTATTGACTTCTTGGTTTGGACTTCCTAAGAATGACAATTATATTTTAGGGGCTTTGTGGAATATTCATACGTATCTAATTCAATTTATAGTGCAGGGAATAGTCTTTCCTAAAATAATAGTAAAATAATAACAAATAATAATGATATAATAAAAATAAAACAATGAAACAATAAAATAATAATAAATTAAAATTATGATATTATAAAATTATGATGAAATAATAATAGTATGAATATTTCCTTTCTTGTGCTTTTTAATCATGGATTTTTCTCTAATATGGATTACGTAAGTCAACTCTCTTCGATCGTACAACTATTTTAGAGCATTTGAAACTTTAAAAGGTAAATTCATATATTCGTTTTACTTCGTTTGCTTCTTAGTCCAGCATTTGATATTTTCACTACTTTATCGAAATAAAAGTTTCATGTGGAGCTGACATTTTTAGCTTTCTTTTCTCAATAACCTTAAAAAAGTAGACTGTGTTATTGAAGAAAGTTATCTAATGAAAAGATGTTAGTTATTTCTTTTTTTGAAATAATTAGTAAAGTTATTAGGCGAATAAAATTTAATTTGATTGGTGGAGAAACTAAGTATATTTTTTTTGAATTCTTTACAGATTTAAGAAAAAAATTGCATAACCTTATGATTAACTTATGATTTGGCTGTGGGAAATTCTTGCGGTTTAGCTAAAGAGGAATCTTCAAAACTTTGCGTCATATTCCTATAATCGTGTGTCGTTCTTCGCTTTCTGGAGGAAAAAATTAACTTGAAAATCAACATAGTGATGGAGCTATCTTTCGATGATTTATGACTAATTTTATCTGGATGGATTCTGTGGGACTAAATCTTCCTTTACCTTTCTTGTTGTGAAGCTCGAGATAATACTGTATACTCAGCGTTAAGCATGTAACTGTTTTAATATTCTTATATTAGATTTATTCTCTGCAATTTGCTGTTGTTTATTCTGTCTCACCATGGTGATAAGTCGTATTACTCACGCCTAATTTCAGAAACACTTTAAAACTTCGATGTTAAAGTGTATGCTATCGATGGTAGAATTAACCTATTCAAAGAAAGTAATCCAAAAATTGATTCACTAAAGTGTTTGTTCAAAGTTCGGCCATAATTCAGACCAAGGAGAAGTTTTGAGAACACGATTAAAATCCACGAGGTAATGACTGTGAAGTATTTCTGAGGTTAGTTTCGAAAAAACGCCACAGATCGCCCTCGAATCCGCAAAATTTTCTCGCAAGTTACGATGATTAACCTCCTAGTCGTTGTCGCGGCTTAAAACCCACCAGGAAAATAATGATCTCCGATATTTGAGATAATTACGTCGGGGAGCGGAAGATAAATCGATTCTGAACTTTTCTTCCCGCGCGTTTGTCTCCGTAGTTGTGCCCCATTTTACTCCGCTCTGTTCGGATGTTTTGCATATTATCCTTTTGCGTTTTCAATAATCTGGGTTAATGGCCCCGCTTTGTATTTGTACCGAAGGGAGGAGCTGAGGGCGATAAATCTTTCTCTTATAAGTCGAAGACAATGGTTCCGCCGCTATCCGATCGCTAGGTTCACGTGGACGCTCGTAATGCGAGAAAATTCCGCCTCTCGATGCGCCATCTATCACGAATGGGCGCAGACAAAGCGATTGGGTTATAGAGGGGAAAATGTATTGTTGGCCCAGTCATTTGTTTCATCCCCGTCTCGTTACGCGCTTCAATTATACCCCCTCCTCTCTCGCTCTATCATTTTCGTTATTGTTTTGTCATACTCCTTTCTTGTGCGCGTTCCATTGTGCGGAATCCAGCGTTAGAATAGCAGTTTTTCCGCGAATTTTATCATTTGATGAATTCGTCGATGCATTAAAGTATTATATTTTTGAAAATTATGCATGTGGATTCGGCATTAGGTGTGAAATAGAAGGTTAAGTCCAGTGTTAATAATGCCTTAAATTTTATTTTTGAGATTCCAATTGATCAATTGATCGTAATTTTTACCTTTTTGCGGTTTGCAGCGAGGGTTATTTTTCAGAGACGAGGGAAATTGTGACAAGAAGATAATTGTAGGGCACATGAACCTACCGTAAGCTAGTTGCTACATGCTTATGATCTTGCATTTAATTGGTGAAATCGAGTTCATTTCATGAGCTCGTCGAGATGATTTGCGGATTTTCCGCAGTCCTCAACTCAATTTTTCATGTTGGGCGCAAGTTTTTGTGAAACCAGTTTTTAAATTTATTGTATTATACGATATCTATACAGTATGGTATTTATACTGATTGTATAATGTGATGTGGGACATATAACAGGGTAGAATGTGTTGCAGCATGTATAATAATGCACCATTGTAAAATCAGTTTTATATGACAAGACATCAGTTAGCTTTCGGTATCCTTAATGAAAGATTATGTGAATGTAGTTTGTCAATAGGTCCAATCGTCTTTTGGTACGATAGAGAAAAATTTATCTTTCATTCACTTTTGCCTCAGTTTTTCATGTCTGTGATAATATGAATTCTACTGAGGTATGAGTAATTCTGAATAATGGCATTGATTAAGGTCTCTCCTATTTGTATGCTACGAAAAGGTGTCATTCGTAGAGTCATTGTGCTTCACTTACGCGGACTTGTTCCGCTTATACGTAGAATCCTGGATCAGTGAAGAAAGTAAGGGAAAACTACCTCACTCCTCATCTNAAGGTTAAGTCCAGTGTTAATAATGCCTTAAATTTTATTTTTGAGATTCCAATTGATCAATTGATCGTAATTTTTACCTTTTTGCGGTTTGCAGCGAGGGTTATTTTTCAGAGACGAGGGAAATTGTGACAAGAAGATAATTGTAGGGCACATGAACCTACCGTAAGCTAGTTGCTACATGCTTATGATCTTGCATTTAATTGGTGAAATCGAGTTCATTTCATGAGCTCGTCGAGATGATTTGCGGATTTTCCGCAGTCCTCAACTCAATTTTTCATGTTGGGCGCAAGTTTTTGTGAAACCAGTTTTTAAATTTATTGTATTATACGATATCTATACAGTATGGTATTTATACTGATTGTATAATGTGATGTGGGACATATAACAGGGTAGAATGTGTTGCAACATGTATAATAATGCACAATTGTAAAATCAGTTTTATATGACAAGACATAAGTTAGCTTTCGGTATCCTTAATGAAAGATTATGTGAATGTAGTTTGTCAATAGGTCCAATCGTCTTTTGGTACGATAGAGAAAAATGTATCTTTCATTCACTTTTGCCTCAGTTTTTTCATGTCTGTGATAATATGAAATCTACTGAGGTATGAGTCATTCTGAATAATGGCATTGATTAAGGTCTCTCCTATTTGTATGCAACGAAAAGGTGTTATTCGTAGAGTCATTGTGCTTCACTTACGTGGACTTGTTCCGCTTATACGTAGAATCCTGGATCAGTGAAGAAAGTGAGGGAAAACTACCTCACTCCTCATCTTGCTTAGTAAGCCTCACCTCCATCTCTTAGCTCTTCGGTGCTAATAGTAGACGGGCTGAGGTCCCACCAGCCTTCAGGCTGAAGACTGTACAGACAGACAGTATGTCAATAAAGTAATATTACTGTTTGAGAAACACATACATGCAGAAAACTGACACAGCGGTCGAGATACTGATTGCAAAAGATATTAGTAGATCGATATTTAGTTTCATTCGCTAATTTACGGAAATATTCCTTTAGTTCTAAACAGTAATAAAACTCGTCCAAACTTTATTCGAATTCAATCGCTCTTAAAGTTTTCTTCGATATACCAATAAAAAGGTCTGTTTGGTGTGATCATGTAACTTCATGTAGAATACTTTGATTTTACGTAAATACTTTTCGTGGGATACAGTTTCATATCTCACATCTTCTGTATCTACTACATTTTATACTCTTATACATCTACTATAGGTTCCTATGTTTCACATACGCCCTTATGTTCGGTACATTTGCTCTTCGGAAGATCTTTGATTTTTCAGGTTTATCAAGAGTCATGTTTTTCGTCTCTGTCATCGTCACTTCCAAACGTCCTCTTTCTCGGCAAAGAAACAATTCGGAAAGTCTCCTTTATTACATTCCTCTCTCTGGGAGAACACCTCTGCAACCGGCATACAATAAGCCGTTCAGTACTATCAAGCGACCCATGGTGTCGGTCTTCCCGTCGTTCATTTTTCTGTCCTCCGCGGGGTCTTTGGCCTTTGCTATTGGCCTCCAGGGGCGGAGGTGAGATAAATGTCGTGGGGCGGAAGGTGAAATGTAGTAGAGGGCGTTAGTGTTGCAGAGGGGGTGGAGAGCGAAACGCGAGATGAAGGATGAAATTGCCGAACCCGAAGCGGGACGTCGAGTGCATTGAACTGCATCCTGCGAGATCATAGACGTGAATATCAGCGAGGATTATCGCTCGCGATAATTTGGCGAATGGAACGTCGCGCTTGAGTGCTTCTATGGCACTCTTCTGCGTCATTGATTTTGTGTCTTTTGGAGCACTCGTGGATACGAGCGGAATTATCACATTCGCCTTTTCTCTTCTACTTTTTCTTCATTACTTCATCATTTTCGCTCACAGCGAACTTACAGTCACCGACCAAATTAATCCACTAAGCACCTTTTTCTCGCAAATTCCTCTTTAATTGCTAATTGTATTATATTACTATAATATTTATTGCACTAAATGAGTGACGTTGTTTTTATAAAGAGCATTATAGGTAGATCCGATGGAAAGGTTAGAGAACGATGTTACTTTACCTTGGTCAGGCCCCATTTGGAATAGCGGCATGTGTATGGGATCCAGCGGATGAAACGTGTTCCCACGAATTAGAGAAAGAAGAGCGCAAAGCGGTACGTTGTATTAAAAATGCTGCGGTGTACAATGTAGATGTACAATTTCCCTAGATGATTTGGAATGTTAACCTACCTTTTAGACACCGTGAAATATCTTGAAAGGACCAACCTTATTTTTAAGAACGCGAATGTTTAAAAGAGTGCGAAATATATGAAAATTTACGAAGCACACCCTTATTTATCGGGTACTAACGAGCTGCAATCAAATAGTAAACCTCGTGAATGGGATCCAGCGGATGAAACGTGTTCCCACGAATTAGAGAAAGAAGAGCGCAAAGCGGTACGTTGTATTAAAAATGCTGCGGTGTACAATGTAGATGTACAATTTCCCTAGATGATTTGGAATGTTAACCTACCTTTTAGACACCGTGAAATATCTTGAAAGGACCAACCTTATTTTTAAGAACGCGAATGTTTAAAAGAGTGCGAAATATATGAAAATTTACGAAGCACACCCTTATTTATCGGGTACTAACGAGCTGCAATCAAATAGTAAACCTCGTGAATGGGATCCAGCGGATGAAACGTGTATGTACCCGAGTACTAGAGGAAGTGTAGCGCAAGGCGATACAGAGATATGAGATAATTCTGCGATTGCTTGATAAATTCAGAGAAAGTACATTTGCGGAAGACGTAATCGGTATGATGCAACTACCCTACTACTTCGGCCGATCCGACAGAGTGTAGAATGCGGGAACAAGTCGTTTTTAGGGTCTCATGTTTTCCGCGAACGGTAAGCGACAACAATAAATTAAAGAGGGACTCGAACGCTTGGTGTTTACACCCCGTGCCACACGCCAAAAGGCGGAGGGTGTTTATGTAGATGAAGAACACGTTTCGTAATCCTATGATGACAAATTTGCGTAGATAATTAGGGAAATTCATAGAAATCGTTACAATCGTCCTTGTGTGTTCGCATAATCAAAATCCTAGTGTTACCGCTCTTCGCATCTATCAATGCATTTATCCTTCTGGGCTTACTCCCAATACAACCCTGGGCAGTTTGGTGAATGCGGGGATTATATTACCACACTTCATTGTATCTCGTAGTGAAACCGTAAATATTCCAGATGAGCGCTAATCAACTTTCAACATTAATGTTATGAACTTTGTGTTTAATATAAATTTCATAATTAATAGAATCAGTGTGTCATTCTTTAAATTGTGGAATTTGAAGTTTTTAAAGAAATGGCTGAAACGCTCATGCACAAAATGAAGCTATTGACAGTTTATATTAAAAGCTTGTAAAGTTAAATATTGTTATTCAGTTGTTATTAATTACTCAATCAGAGAGAAATTTATGAGAAAATTGTGTCCAAGAAATTGGCCGGTGACTGTACCTGTCCCACATTTCGTTCTGAAACTAAATCGTTTATATTTAGTTCGTCTGAAATCATTAATGAGGCTTAAAATACGAGGAGGAGAATTTTCAATACGTCGCGATGTTCTAGTGAATGACAAAAGGACTGCACTTAAAATTCTGGAGCGTTTAGGCTCTGATTTCCCGCGCTACTTTTCATAGTTGTAAATCTGTCGCTTTATTTTATTGAGGCGTGAATTATTCTATTTCCATCTCAAGGAATCAACGAGGTCAGACATGTTTTTCTTAAACTGTCTGTAATCTACTTAAAATGCACCTTTCAACTCTCTAAAAGCGTTTTTTTTTTTTTCGTGGACTCTGTGAGTCGGTTAAAATTAAATTTTAAAAATGCAATTGTGTCACCTCATCCAATGGCCCATTTTCGATGCAAGAAGAGACTTGATAGTCTCAATATCGCCCAAATAAACTCACATTATTATTATTGTTATATTTTGTCTTCTTCCTCTTCTCAGCGTTTCTGCTGGAACAATCCCACCTTCTTGGAATGGACCAGACTCTCGACATGGAGAGGGAATTCACCCTAACCCATGTGATTCTTGATTTTTCTCGCTCAATTAAGAAATTTACGCACAATGCGGCACGTTTGTCATAGTACTGCTTTTTGTGCAATGTGTATGATATTTCTCTTTAAACCAAGTTTCTTAATATATAGTATTTTATGATGTTGTTTGACACAATCCCTTCTGCAGAGTTAAACAAAGGGATCACCTGAATGTCCGTTCATTTCCAGATACTTTTTATTTGCTATGTGTCCCTTTTTTCCATCTCGGTTTTTCGGATGCTATTTGACAAAGGCACTGCTATGGCGATGATTATAGCATTTTTGTTGACGTTATCAATTAGTAAGATATCTGGTCTGCTATAACTTATAGTTTTATTGGTCAAGACAAGCCTATCCCAATAGAGGAGGAATTTTCTAAGACAGGAAAAGGTTGATATTTGTAATACGGCATTATATCCTCATCAAAGAGTTGATATTTCATACTTAGCTGTTGATGTACTAGCTTTGCAACCTAATTGTGTCTTCCCAAATGTTATTATTATCATTGTCGTTGTATTAATTAGTTTACACCGAAAACTCCAAAAACTGATGGAATCTTAATTTTATGTATTAAACTTTAACACTGATGCATCTCCCTTGTCTCAACAGGGCCGCATACCGTTTCATCCAAGTTAACCTGCGTCTGAAGCAATGGAGCAAGGAGAACAAGACAGTGGCCCGCATATTCAGCTACGACGTGGCCCCCAAGAGGTTGTCCAAAGTGGCCTTCTACTTCGAGGGCAAGTCGTGGACGTACGCGCAGGTCGAGGAGCTGAGCAACAGGGTAGCCAACTACTTCGTTAGTCTGAAGACGCCCTCTGGAGAGCTGATGTTCCGAAGAGGCGATGCCATCGCCCTCGTCATGGACAACTGCCCGGAGTACGTGTGCATCTGGCTGGGACTAGCCAAGGTCGGTCTGGTGACGGCACTGGTCAATTCGAACCTCAGGAGCCAGCCGTTGTGCCATTCCATCAAAGTGGCCGAGAGCAAGGCGGTCATCTATGGAGACAGTCTGAGAGAAGGTAGGTGTATATATATTGGTCGGACATGTCGCAGCATTCAACTGTGACTCTGAACCTCGCAGAGCATAGTAATGAATAATGCTAACTTACTTTTAAAATTGATGGAGCCAACGTTTCATCTCACCCTCAAACCGATATTTACTTGTATTAGTGGATGGTTCAAATTCCAATCTATGGAATCTTCGGTGGAAGGTTTAATTCTATTCCATACCCTTAAATCGAAAACTGTGTCAAAGTTCGGAGTAGCAATGAAACCCAAATTTAATTTAACTAATTGTATTGATTCGCCAAGCAGTCGGGTTATCCTGGTGAAATAATCTTTGAAGTAATGGATATTCCCCTTTAATTACGTATATTGCAAAGTATCCTCGGAAGTTTTCGCGCTTGACATTTTCGCAAGTGAGCCAGCATCCGTAGATAAGTTTATGCGAAAGTGCCTACCTAAAAGAGACGTAAGATGCAAGTCTAAACTTTCGTGGAAGATTTACGAAGATATCATCATTTGCGTAATGTGAATGTCTTAGATTTCACGTCTTCTCATTCAATGTTTATTCGCGATTTTATTAATGCCTTTTCACATTGTATCGGCCGTAATTTAAATATCTCCTTTTTCTTAGATCATTTGTGGCTAAATATCGGATTTCCAAAAGTTTCATTAGTTAATCTAAAAACATATTACCACAAAAAACAAACATCCAGCAAATAAATGAAACATTTAGATTCAGAGGAAAAAATGTTACTGTTGACTGCATTTTTTTTACCTTAATTTAAGTGGTATGGTGGTAAAGTGCTTCGACTGCTTTGGTAATTTCGCACGTAGGCCCCCACCAGGAATCAAACCCGGGACCGCTTTCCCGAAGTCAAAAGCGTTACCCACTTGGCTACCCGGGTACCCCTTAATTTAAGTGATAAAATCTTTAAGGAAGTTTCAAAACGGTTTTGTTTGTAGTAGTATTTCTAAATTACCTCAACAACTGAGACCGTTTTGCACATATGGGCTCCCGCCGGTAATCGAACCCGGTACCGCTTTCACCAAAGGTGGACGCGCTACCCATTTGACTATCTAGATTCTCAAAGAATTTCTTTCGAATTTTGTCTTCTTTTCTGCAGGTTATGTTTCTTAACTACGATCGATGAAAGCACGCTGCCTCTATCGCGTTACTGTTTGGTGAAATTAATTACCTCGCGAAAAATTTCTCGACATAATTTAGCCCAATTTTATAGATATAAAAGTCCAGTTCTTAATTTCTAATTTGCTAGTTTGATTTATTTGTTAGCACAACCTGACCTTTTCTTCGATGTTAGCGATTAGAGAACGATGCAGAATAAGCCTATGACAACTCCGTACAAAATGTAGCGGTTAAATACCGTATCGTGTGAGCTCTTCCAAGCCTTCCTCAATAACCCTTGCATTGCGTCTGTCTTTTGATCGTGTATCACGCCGGAAGTGCGTGATGATTTCAATATTTTTAAGTCTGAATGAATGATTAGCTGCAATGAGCCATTAATCCCTCCTCCTCGCCACATCTCGACACGAAGATGGCACGTAGAGTTCCATCAGCGTCACAAATGCATACGTCTTAAAGAAGGAAAGAAAGTTGGAAAACGGCTGTTGATGAATTAGAGGTTTAAAAACACTCCGTAACCCGTATGTCCGCAGATGGAACTGGAAGCAAACGGGAAGTTCCGGATTAACGATTTCTGGGAATCACCCTATGTGCATTTCCTAGAAAACGGTAATCAGGAACTTCCTGTTTGCCTCCAAACGCGAGTTCCATCTGTCGATATACGACTTACGGAGATCTTTTAAACCTCTAATACCTCTAAAGTTTAACAGTCTGCAACTCACATAATATTACACAATAGTTGCGCCTGAAGCCGTTTCATTCTAAAAAGCGGTTCTATGGTTTTGGTAGGAGGCGTACTATGAGAAGTTAATGGATATTCTAAGCGTTCACAAATAAACATCGCGCATCTGTTCAGGATGGAAATATGAGCGATAATTAAAATGTAACGATGGTGATTTTTATGATATCTAAATAAATTACTTTAAAAAATTTTAAGTACGATATTTTTTTATTTCAGCTCTAGCAGATATTTATAACTCATTGGATGGATTGCCTCTATTTCAACTTGGAAAGAGTGAGAACGCCAATGATGCCTTGAAGCCCATACTACTGGACGAACATCTTTCTACGGCCTCTGCTACTCTGCCTTCTGATGTTGCTGAAGGGTCGTGCAAGGATAAACTTATGTATATATACACCTCTGGGACCACTGGCCTTCCCAAAGCAGCAGTCATCACTAATCTAAGGCAAGGGAAAGTTTAATTTAACATTTGGTCCCATGCCAGGTTCCTATATCCTGATAAAATTAATATGATTAAGTATAAAAAAGAAATAGGAACATGGCTGTTAATGAATTAGAGGTTTCAAAACACTCTTTTATGTTGGCAGGCAGAACTTGCGTTTAGAGGCAAATGGAAAGTTCTGGATTACCATTTCTGGGAAATACCCTATGTGCATTTCAGAAACAATGTCTCCATTCTCAAGGGTTCCACAATTGGAAATGATTTCCAATTGTGGAACCTTTGAGTATTTTTAAACATCTAATAAATGACCAAGTGTGACTTTGTGGAATTTTCTATATCCTAACTTTATATTAGGAATGTGCCAAATCAATTAAAAGCTCACCTCTGGTTGGCCGAAACTAAGTTTCCAAAGCTAAATTCAGTGAATGTTTCAAATTTTTTTTTTTCAAATTCACTTGTTATACTTATGATATCTATAGGTCTATTGATACCTCTGTTAGTTCACTTACGTAACATCATTCTCTTGATAACATAAATGTAATAGTTTTAATGCAATGTAAATACTATCTTGTGGAACTAAGACAAAGTGTTCTTTTCCTTACTAACAATTCTTTTCCACTTATAGGATCACATAAACTTGACAATTTTTTCTGATAGATGTAATTAGATAGAAACCAAGAAAGGAAGTTATTCTGTTTAGAACTTTGTGATTCTTATGTTTTATTTTTTTCCCTAGGTTTATGTTTGTAGCTATTGGAGTGCATGTAATGGTAGGACTGAGTGAGGATGATATTATATATGACCCTCTGCCCCTGTACCACACCGCTGGCGGTCTCATTGGAGCAGGGCAAACACTTCTTGGTGGCAACACTGTTGCTTTGAGGAAGAAGTTCTCTGCCTCAAATTTCTGGAAGGATTGCGTCATGTACAAGTGCACTGTGAGTTTTGTTGCTTTAATTTTTGCTCTTGCTGTGAGAGATTGTGATGATTTCCTGAATTAAGTTTTTTTGTGCACGAATTCAATAGATTTTTATTTTGTAGCATTTATTTGTAATTTATTAATTTGCACTTATCCGCCTAGTATAATACCTTTGGTAATTAAGGGGATCATTTATTAAAAAAAAGGAAAATTTGATAAAATGCCGATGTATTTATTCTAGGTTCATGCAATGAATAAGTAAGTCATCTTCTCTTCAGAAAATAAATTGAATACTTTCCAATAAACATCTTACTGGTTTTTAAATAGAAATTTTTAATTGACATTTATTATGAACCAAACTTAAGAATAATATATTTCTGTATCATTAGACTGTTATGATTTTGGGCCTAGTATTTTTTGAAAAGTTTGTATCCCTGCCAAGCAATGCATGAACAACACTAAAATATAATGAAAAATATTAATATCATAAAATCTAAATGGTTAGGCGTAACTTTGTGGGAAGCCATGGTAGTTGACAAAGGAAGAGAAAGACTTTGTTGATTTTCCACAGTATATTTTTGACCTGATCACCTGATGATGCTACTCTGGTAGCGAAACCGAAAATATACTGTGGAAAATCAACAAAGTCTTCCTCTTCTTTTGTCAATTAATATCATATTAATTATTGTGTGTCTGTGATTTTTCTGCTATTATATGATTTCTGGCTCATATCTGTTTGAAAATGCTGGTTTGCAATCGATTATAGGGGGTGGACACGAAGTTCTTAGAATCAAATTTGAACAGTTTTGTGAGCACCATATATTTTGTTGGACATTTATGATTTTTAAAATCTAGATATAAATCTAATATTCCCTGCTGCAGTATTGCAGAACATCACTTTTGCATTGCAATTCAGTTTCCAGTACAACTGGACAGTACTACTGGGGCTTTCAGATGTAGTTACAGCTAGCTATATAGAAAAAGCACCCTAGGATACTCTCTTAGGTTGATTTATTTGCTCTGTGCCTTTGCTTTGAGGAGGAATTGTATCACCACAACCAAAGGGAGGAATTCAACAAAAATGGGTACAGCTGCTGGTAGACTTTTGGATAATGGTATGATCTTGGCTGGGTGATGAGTTAATGAGTAGCATCCCCATCACATATTGTTGTAGAGGCTCTGCAGACTGGGCAATTCTACATACATAATGATACCAGCTCATTTGTACTGTGTTATCTCAAATTTTGTGGCTCAATAATGTATTTCTGTTTGCTTCTGTAAGAACCCCAGGCAATGAACCATACAATGCCATGCATGATTGGAAATATTATGATTGTCACCACAAAATTTCTTTAAAATGCTAATATATCAAAGCATGTATTTGAGGTTAAATGGAAGCATACTCAAGACATGCTGCGTACAAAGTGTTTATACATGATACATGAATATGCTGAGGGGCACTGGTTGGAAAGCACTGGTTTTTGTGGTCAAAATTATCTGTTATATTAATTGGGTTGCATCAAGGAATCTTACCTCTTAAAAATTTGTCTGTTTTCTCGTTAAGGTGGCACAGTACATTGGTGAGATCTGCCGCTACTTGTTGGCGGTTCCAGAAAAGCAGGAAGAGAAGCAGCACAAAGTCAGAGTGATGTTTGGAAATGGTCTCAGGCCACAGATTTGGAGGAAGTTTGTTGATCGATTTGGAGTGAAGCAAATTGGAGAGCTGTATGGTGCAACTGAAGGAAACTCAAATATCAGTAAGAAAGAAATTCTGTTTACAAAATCTGCTTCATTAAGTAGCAATTTAAGCTATCCAATCTGAAGTTTAACTTGATTTACAAATGTTGATTGAGCTTGAATGTGACACTCTTCTGTGGTCAAACATGGACTTCATATTGCTGATGATGAGTGAAAGAATGATTAATGTATTGTGTTAGGTGTGCACCTGAAAACCCAAGGATAAACGAAAGTGAAGAAAGTTAACATGGTATCCTTACTTTGTATGGCATTTCTGTTGATTAGAGCAGCCATCTGGAATGTGAAAAATCTAGGTTTTGGTTACTGTTGGCTTTTTCATTTCCATTTACCTTTTGGGTTAAATTAATCCTTAAAAACTGTAATTATTTATTCCAGTATTCTCTATAGCCAAGAAAATGAAAGGTTGCGCAAAACTTTTGCTCTATGTATGTATGTGATGCACTATAAGTGTATAACCTTTGGTTATCACTTCTAGTTCTGACCTCATATTCATGGAGATAAATCTGAATGTCAATTCATTCAGGTAAACGCAGACCTCATGTCATTCTGTAAATCTCTTTGTTGCTTTTACAGTTAATATTGATGGCACTGTGGGAGCAGTGGGTTTTGTGCCGAGGTATGCTCGCAAAATATATCCCATGGCCTTGATCAGAGTGAATGAAGAAACTGGTGAACCCATCAGGGGAGATGATGGATTGTGTATCAGGTGTGAACCAGGTATGCATGATAGTGGGTTTTTGTATCCCAAATGAGTTTTCTGGTTGCTGAAATTTTGGTACATGAGGCAATATTTCTGAAAAGAAAATGTTTATATATCATCATATTGCTTAGAAAGCATTAATATGGAAAATTTTGTAGAAAGTGCATTGAATCAATCATGAATTAATTTAGAGTACATTTTATGTCTACCAAAATAATTTTCAAACTTCAAGTTAGTTATATGTGTTACATGGTATGTTACTCTATGATTTCTCTTAATTTTGAAATATGGCATGATTTGTCACAAAATGTTCTCTGCAAAAAACTGCTATTTAAGTTATGTTTATGCCATATATTTCAGATTTAACTATGGTATTCTTATTTTTTTAACATTCACAGGTCATTTCAACGTTAAATATGTAACACAGAATTTTATTACTGCATAGTTTCATCATTCTCTACTATAATAAGATGAAAAATATTCAATGTTACAGTAACAATTTTACTATTAAAAACAGGAAATTTTCTTATTTATTCCTTGCAGGAGAGCCTGGAATCTCTGTAGCAAAAATAAACAACAAAAATGCAATAAATGCTTTCAATGGGTATCTTGACAAGAAGGCATCTGAAAAGAAAGTCATACGTGATGTTTTCTCAAAGGGAGACTCTGCCTTTAACTCAGGTTGGAATTATAAAATAATGAAAAATTGAACTGAATTTCATCAATGGGAAAAACTACACACTTACTGTTATTGTTACATTTTAAAGCTGATCATTTCTTCAACAGGTGATGTTCTTGTGATGGATGAATTTGGATATTTCTACTTTAAAGATAGGACAGGAGATACATTCAGGTATGAAATTTAAAAAATTTCTGATAAAGGATAATTTACAGTTGGTTGTAGTATGTTTCATAATTTGTTTAATAACTGTTTAATTGAGCTTAAATGTTTTTTAGGTGGAAGGGAGAAAATGTTGCAACTTCAGAAGTTGAAGCAGTCATTAGTAATATTGTTGGACTTAAGGATGCTGTAGTATATGGTGTAGAGGTTAGTTTATATGGAATTAATAGGAAAACTTTATTAATTTAAACACTGTTAATTTAGTTCCTGAAAATTTTACTTGTGAATTTCAAAAATTCCTCTTTTAAACCATATGATTGATTTTCCTTTTTGTTTTTTGAAAAAATTCTTTATTAATCATGAGTTTATTGAAATTGAAACTAATTGCTTTAAGGATGATCCCATCAATAAAATAATGTGATTAGTAAGGGAAGATTTTTGAGGTTTGATAAAACAATTTTGGTATTAAAAACCTTCCAATATTTGGATAGAACAGAGAGAAAGTTATACTGGCAATTCTTTATTGTAGCAAATTCAGATTTAACTGGTTGTCTGCTTTGCTTAAAATGAAAATCCTTGAGGATTCCCTTATTTTATGGGTTGTAATATTGCCAGACCTTGCAAATCTTTACATTCACCATTTTATCCTGTAATTTATTGTGTATTCATTTTAGCAATTATACTGATTCCAAAGTGCATGTTCCAAGCCCTAATTTACTCCAAGTATCTTGATGAGAAAGATAACTTTCTTGGAAATTTCTATGAGTGAAACAGTACAGTTCATTAATTATTAACGTTCATTCATTCAACGTTAGTAGAAAGAAATAGTTTCTGTAAAAAATATCTGTTGTTTCAAAATTTAGTGTGGCATCATTTGCCTTACTCTCAATGAAGATATTTTCTTGATAATCATTAGCATTGGTATATGTATGTTTGTCAGTTTTTTGTTCTCAATAACCTATTAGCAATTACTTATTTTTCTGAAAAACTGGTAGATAAGTCTCTTGTACTCATGTTTTCAGGTTCCTGATTCAGAGGGTAGGGCTGGTATGGCTGCCATAGTAGACGAAGCTGGAAACCTTGATTTAGAGAAATTGGCAGAAGGAATGAAGAAATCTTTGCCTGGATATGCAAGGCCACTTTTCCTTAGAGTTTTAGCAGAAGTGCCTATGACAGGTAGGTTATTCAGCTGTCATTTGATGATATATAAACCGGTTTAATTCTAAACTTTTATTAACATGTTCTGATTTGTAAAATTTGTGAGCATTCGTTTTGAGTTCACTAAAAATATTCATAATAATCAACCATGAAAAATATTTTAAATCAGCAAATTTTTTTGTGTGGCACTTAAACATGTACATATGTTCTTGCACCCATGTGATTAATTTTATTCGGAGGGTCTATAAGTACTTACAAATATTCTTTAGGAGGGTATTTGAACCGATAAAATGATCCAGTGACTTAATGTTTCATGGTTTACCCATTCATGTGTATCTTAATTGAATTAAACTCTTATTAAAAATTGTGTTGAGATATCAGCAAATATGCATGTGTAAAATATTTTGAGCTTTACATAATGTTAAATTCACAAATAATGTTTTAAAGCCATTTTCATAGAATAACTTGATACTGAAGAGCTCAAATATTTCAATCAAGAATTTTACATTGCATGTCATTCATGTGCAGTAATCTGCTTAGGTTATGATAACATACTTTTTTAGAGGTTTCACTGACACTGTGAGTCCAACATTAGTGTTACGATGGACCGTCATTTTTATTGATCTCATTCCTTGAGAAACTAATCAGTCACAATCACAGACAGATTGATAAAGTTCCTCTATCTGTTCATCTACAAGCTGGATAGCAAAATGAATGTACTCCGATTAAAATTTTCCAAACTTTTCCAGGGACATACAAACTGAAGAAGCGTGACTTGCAGCAAGATGGATACGACCCATCAGTGATCAAAGACAAACTTTACATGTGCAACAACTCAAGTGGAAAGTTTGTTCCCCTCACTCCGGAACTGTATGCAGATATTATGTCAGGGAAAGTGAGAGTATGAGAGAAAACTTTAAAAACGTACGTTGATTGTTATAAACAAAAAACAAAATATCCAGAACCAATTGATGTGGTTTAATGGACCCAAAAAAGTTATGAAAACATCACAAATTGAACTACTGAACAAGATATTATCATCGTTAAACTTTTTGTAGGTAAAGGAGTAATTTAACAATTCCAAACTTGTTAATGTGTAATCAAGGGGACTTTCAACATATTTGAGTTTGTCCAGCAGTGATGATGGCTTTCAAAGTACATTTGAAGAATGTTGATAGAAATTACTTCTCAGAGGAAATTCCACGTTTGGCTGAATAAAATGTTACATATCATTAAAACAAAGAAAATCTCCATGTGATGATGAGTGTGCCAAGGTTTACATAGAAATGATGAATGCAAGGTTATTTTTGTAGAGAATTTTTATAAAATAAAAACAAATTGATACATAAGAGCTTTTTGTGTGTTTAGGGTATTTTTCTACAATCACACAACTTTTACATTGAAAATATTCTGCTTGTTGCTTAGCAGTGTCTTCTCCTGCCGTTTCTTCTCCTCCTTGAATGCCAAGGTGTTGGCCTTGCGCTCTATCCTCCTTTCCTAAATAGACATAAGAGAAATTCTGAATGAGTGATTTTTGTAATAGATAGGCAGCACATGAATCGAACAATTTCTTCACAAAAACATTCCTGTCCAGTTCCCAGGAAATTAATATGAATGATTTCCTTAAGTTAAAAACAATAATTTGAAATTATTATAGCTGATATAAAATAATTAAATGTCTATCACATTAAATCTTAACTTCCAATTCAGATAGCAACAGATTAAATAACAATTAATTTGTGATCTGAGCAATGAGTTTTTCCAATTTTATCCATTAGAAAATTCACTTAGGGATTAATCATCTCAGGAGACAAACTTAAGATGTATTAATTGAGATTTTAAATAAAGTCCTTTCATTCATCCTATCAAGGCTTAATTTCTAAAATGAAACAATCTTATAATAATAATTATTATTATAATTTTTGAAAGATTAGGTCTGAATCGATAGCTTCTAACATTATACAAGAATATATTACTTAAGACAATGACTTTGAAGAAAATTTTAAAACTACGTGGAGGTAATAATTTACCAAATTAGCAGAGAAATAAACAACAAACGAAAACAGGAGAACATTGAGAAATTGAAATTATGCCATTTCATAAGTCAAACTATGAAATACAGCCTATTCAAATGCCTCTTTTGAGCCAAGAGAGTTATCGCTCTGGTAATGCAACAGGAGAAAGGTGCAAAAAATTATTGATAAAATTATCAATAAAGCAAACACCAAGATTGGTAGGATAAACAAATTTGGCAGCTTTCCTTATAATTTATGATTTGAATACAATGCCTTCGTATAATCTCGTTTTGAAATTGCAGAACCCTGCATAAAATTGCCAACTGAATCAGGAAGAAAATGCCTGAGGTCTTTAATTCCGAAACTCATCAACTGCAGCCAAAACCTGAATGCATACCTTCCTATAATTCTTCAATGCTTGCTTCCTTTGCCTCCTATCTTCTGGAGTTTCATCTTTAGGCCTTATTGATAACTGTGAAATAACAGATGTTGCCACAGTTTCAGCATCATCACCCCTCTCGGCTGCAAAAGCTCTGTCCAGAGCAGCAAGGCCTTTTGCCGTTAATCCTGCATTGCGCCCATCTCGAAGAACACCAAGAGGCACGCCCGTCTTGGAAGAGACTTTGATAGCACCAGGACGTCCCTATGAGGGATAAAAGTTGCTAGCTTAATTTTCAATTATAAATATGAATTCATTCCATTGAACGAGAACTGAATTAAAATGAAAAGAATGTTAAAAGCTGATTTCACTCATTACTCTAAGAAATTCTACAGACCTAGTTATTTCTGAAGCTTCAAAAAACCATATATGTCACCACACTTGGAATCCAGTAAAATATAACCTCAATTCAATAACACTGTTCTACACTATGATTCCAATCCTTTGTATGCAAATCAAACATCTAAAGCAGGGACATATTTAACAAAGTGAGGAATTTCATGATCCAAAAATGGCTCAATACTTAAGAAATTAATAAAATAATATTTTCAAAGTGCTACTTTTCTCAAACTAGTTCAAATAGTAACACATAAGGTAGAGTTAATCATTATCAAAGTTATTGATAATAATTAGTGAATATTTAGAGATAGTTTTTGATTTCAGATGATCAGAAAGGTGTGAACCTCAAATATTAATGGATTATGAGACAATGGACAACCAGAAACCTCCCATCTCTAGTTGGCTGATAACCTGAAGCTGTCCTTGTAATTAACAGTTAATATTTCCAATCAGTATCAAAAGAAGGTGGCAATAATAAGAAGATGGTTATTTTCAGCAAGTTTGCTTTCATTCCCTGTTCCGAAACTATGGAAACATCATCTAACCAAAAATATCACAAAGTAGACTTGAATCCTGGATGCTTAAATTGAAATGCTTGACCACAGCTGTAAGGTCTTGAAAGTTTCACAGAGATCCTCATAGTGCTACTATGGTTGAAAATGTGATAGTAAAAATATTTCTGAAAACTTACTGGCATCTAAGCATTTATCCCCCTCATGTAAATTCTCCTTTAAAGTGGCTTTCTATCAAATCAAAATTACTTACAAAAATATCAGAATTAATAAAGTTAGCAACTTACAAAATCATCCTTGATCAACTTGGGGTGGTTGTATAGGTTTGAATAAGTTGACAAAATGGATTCACAATCCCATCGCTTGTCATCCTTGTCAGGGACATCAATAGTTTCCATTTCCTCATCATCACTATTACTCTCTTCTTCCTCCTTGACACCAACTCCGTCTTCTCCATGGGCTTCTTTCCGAGCTTCTTTGAGGGCTATCCGTGCACGCTCTTGCTCAAACTCATCTGCACATTGAGCCAGAATTCCAGCATCCATTGGTAAGTCTCCTTCAATCTCCTCACACTCCAGAGCACCAATTTCATTGTCATTGTACGACTCAAACATCTGAAAAGTTAATGACAGTGTAACTCTCACTGTGATAAAAAAGAACCAATCCTTCATGCCACTGACGATAAAAGGGTGCATTAAAGTATGTTATAATTTTTCAAAGCAGATATGATACTTTACACAATTATCTTTTCTTTCCCTTCGAATATCTTCATGCAGAAACACTAATAATCATGAATCCATGAAACATGAAGTAAAAACATGTACATTCTGATTAATCACTGAATGAGCATTGTTTCATAATTTTCTCAGAAGATTCATGGAAAAAAACCGTTGGTGTTTATTTGATGAAATGATACCAAACGTCTACTTGGACTGCAGAAGTAATTTGTAATGGTTGATTACAAAGGCTAATTAGCAGCAACAAACTAATCTTTAAACAATAGAAAGTAGACCCTTTAATCATTTCCATAGATGATGACTGCCAGTGAACTTCAATCACTAAAATTCCTGATGCATCAAACAGGCACTAAGCCCTGCATATTATAATCACACTGCATATCACAACACCTAACATGTTACATCAAAATACAAAATAAGAATTTATCCGTACATGGAATTGGAAGTAAACACAATTACTATTTTATCAGAAATGCAAAATAACAGATAATCCATGCGGACACTGGAATAATTTTTTTCATCTAGTTAGTTAGCGAATAATTTTCTGATCTAGTTAATCACGTGATAAAATAGAAATGCCAATTCAACCAATTTGTACTGCTGTCTTTTATGACAAACTCTTCCAAAATCATCACTCTTAAGACTCACCAGAGTGAAACACCTTTACAGAGCCAAATGAGAGATTTACAAGTCGCACAGAGCAGATAATACCTAAAATAACATCGGCTGAACAAATTTCACTAAAAATGTCAGCTCAGACTACTTAAGATGATTAAGCTAGAGTCCTTTAGACAGTCAGAATTAAGGAAATGTCTGAGATCAACTCTGAAATTTCACATAAGTGAGTGACACAAATCATTTCTAGTAAATTGCATAAACAAGGAGCATTTAACCTTCAACTGCTTGAAAGCTCCTTTCCTTCATTCAACTTTTAATCCTACAGCGAGACAACTGTAGTAGAAAAAGATGATTTCAGTTGGAAGCTGTCCTAAAATATGAAGCATCATCTTCATTATCAAATCTTCAACATTACCTCTGAACCATATAAACTCATGTGAATTAATACACGTAACTGCAGCATTGAACAGTTTATGACGACAAAGACTTCATTTGAGCCAAAGCAACCAACATGAGGTAAATGCCATAAGCCATTGCAGCAAGAATATTTTACAGAAAAATGATTGTTTTAGAAAAATTACCAAATTAAATATCTTCTTACTCCCTCATTAAGGCCTAACCAATTTTATATGATAATACCTAAAGAGAAATAATAACAGGCAATGAACCATACAAACCTTTTCAAAACGATCATCCAGTAGTGTAAGTTGATTATTTCTTCTGATTACAGAACTTGACATGGAATACTCAGTAAACCTTGATTTGGTCTCCTCCTCAGCAAAAGGGCAAGGACCATTTAAGCTTCCCAGTTCATCATCTTCCTCGTCCCAAGACGCATTTCCAAAACTAAGATCAATGAACCAATTGGAGAGATATTTAAGAATTATGCCTTTCTAAAGTTTCACATTATGTTTCTCGAAGTTTTAAGATTGAAATCAAACACGGAAGGATATATTTTATTAGGAATGTACATCTAAACAAAATAAGACTATAAAACTTCATTATGCTTCCAAAAGAAAATGGAAATACTTCCAAGTTTTTGATTTGTATGCTTAAGTGTTAAGAACACTTGATGTTATAAGTTAAACTTTTTTAATTGAATGAAAAGTAAGTCAAAAGCACCAAAGCATTTAAAGATGATGGAAGCATATTCCAGCTACCGCACAGCTATTAAGTGTCTTAATTATTCTTCATATGAGTGCTCTCAACTACTCTTTAATTTACCCTAAACTTCTGTAATTTAATCAAAATGAATTTAATAATATACATTTACATGATTGAAAATTTTGCATACTATTCTTAAATTAATACATCAAATTATTCAGCTAAAGCATAGGATGCAAATCATGGTAGCAAGAAAACCATATAAATTAAAGACTATTTTATAAATTGATAAATCAACTATAAAAAAAATGAGATTGTTATGAAATAATGAACTTGATTTGGAGAGAGGTGAAAACGACAATTTACTTCACAGATACAGATAGTCGCAATAAGTCATTATAAACAGTAATTGAATGCTCTGAAGAATAAAGACGCCCAAAGTATAATTCAGAAATATTTCTATCACCTTAGGTTAACATTAGAATGTGGTAAGAGGTAGATTTAAATTTATATTTTAGGGCTTCTTCATGTTCAATTCCCTCATTACAAAAAAATCACTCATGGAAGCTTCACAGATACATGAATATAAATTTCTTCCATATCAATAAAATTCATAATTACCCGTCTTCTGACCCAACATCATCACTTCCTTCATCTTCTTCCTCATTTTCTGAACCACTGGCATTAGCCATTACAATGAAGTCATCCTCCAACATGTTATCAGGGTCATCGAAATCAAAGTCATCATCCATAGCTGCTACCACATCCGGATCTAGATCCAATCTAGGTCCTAAAAGAAGAGAATTATTTCCAATTAGAGGTGTTGGTGATACATAACCTTTGGAATTAGAACAATGTTTTTTCACGCACGACGATTTAAAAACTTCTATTGAGGATATTTTAAGATAGAGTAAAACAAAAAAAATTAGTCATCGCAAAAAAATTCGTTAGCCCAAAGTATTTGGTGGGGAAAAATTACGTTCATCAACACTATATTCCAAAAAATGAAAAGACAAGGGTACGTTATGACCACGTCTGAAATCCATCACTTACCTGAGTGAGGAGCGGCTTTGTTCAAGAGACCTACATTTTCTTCTACGCTAGATGCAAACACCGAAGACGGCAATGTTATTTTCTGCAAAATAATGTTTGGCGAGATACTATTGACTTTCAATCACATACAAGTAATACAAAAACTGAGAGAAGAAAATCAGTTTCACTAACCTTCTGGTCCTTTTCTGATGAAGATGGTAGTATTTTTTCATCCTTAGGTATCCTGAATGTTTCTACTGTCTCCCACTCCACTGAGGTCTGATTAACACCGCGCAGGTGTTGTAAGTAATTGTAATCGTCGTCGAAAAATATACCATACTTCCTCTGTTCCTCAATTCTTTTCTCTGGTTCCTTCTAAAATATAAATTTAAATGAGTAACTTCAACAAGAAACAGCTGCAAAAACTGCAATAATGTAAATTACCTCTTTTTGGTCTACTTTCTTCCCTAAGGGTACCAGTACATGTTGGGGAGCTCTCTCGTCAGCTGCTAGAGGATCCTTCTGACTTCTATGAACTAGGTGAAATGTGACAGAATTCTTCTTGTCGATAAATTTCTTTTTCTTCGGCTGAAAATCAAAACAACATGCGAGTGAAGTTAACTGTGTAGAAACCATAACATTTATAAATATTATGTATCTTCACCCGTACCATTTTGTCTGGCAATTGATGACACAGAAAGTTAAGTAAAGAGTGAAATTAAACAGAAAAATATAACCAAAACTAATGACACGACGATTCACTGCCGAAAATCTTTGAATTTGAAACTTAGCCTCGGCACTTCCATAAACACAGCATGGCTACTCGTCCATCTTGGGAGGAAGTTCACTCACTTGTTCCGCTTGTTCCCTTCAATACTTCGCTATGACCTGCGAAAGATGGTGCTAGCGGTGCTAGTTGTTACCGAAAGAGGCCAGATTTAGGCGGCAAGATTCAGAATTCTCTTTTTGAATTCGATGTTTTGAAGTCGTTCCATTTATCGTTTTCAAGAAGATTTTCAAATACTTTTCAACCACCAGATGAAATAATTCTGTATAAAGAAGTTAAGATGTTTCCTTAGGAAAGGTACAATATAAATTTTCCTATTTCATTTGACAACTCGAGTAAGTATCGCGATACTTACTCTGTTATTAGAGAATGGTCTTGAAGAATCTTTCACTTGTAGCGCAGAAAGAAATAACAAGTTATATATAAGCAGTATTTTATATTTCAAAATGTAGCCTTTGCTGATCTTTCTTAATTTTGAATATTATAACTTACTGGTTTCAAAAATCATATTTGTTTTACATTTGTCTTTCAATTTGTTTCTGACGTCAAGAATGTTGTCAAAAATGTGTTTTTCATATATGTGATTTTTCTTTAGGATGAACAAAATGATGAGATAAGATACATAACTGGAATAAAAGTATGCTAATAAGAGTATGAAATACAATTGGATCCCCTAATCAACCCACATTTTATAAATTATAAATTTGAATGTAAGTGGCACACTTTTTATCTTATAAATTGTTCATAAATTTAACTTTAATACATGGAGGATTTATGTACGCTTTAAAGTTGAAGGGAATGATTTCTATTTCAGATTTAGCCAGAAAATGACATTCACCCCATATGATCCTCAAACATATTTAATGTTAGCTAAGAGTGACTAATAATTTGTAAATATTTAAGTTTTCAAGTGTATGAGTTTTAATATTCTTTAATCTATTATCTTATAAATCTATAGATATATCATTCTTCAACTTGATAGCCATCTTTCAAAGGATATTTTGCCATAGATTATTTTTTTATATGAAAATTTTCTCAGAAATCCATACTTTTAATGGCAATTGTGAGTTAGTAATTATTTTTCTATTTCAGGAATAGAATAATAATTGCTAGCTTCTTTTTTGTTAACCAAAACCTAATAGTGTAAATAATTTTTGAAATTTTCTTTCAATAATGAGAATATTGTAAAGGATTAGGGACAGGTGAATAACTTAGCACAGAATAGCCATGCAGCTGAAACCTAAGCAATAACAGGTGTGAAAAATAGCTACGTGACTGGGACTAGAACCCAGATCTCTCTCATTTCAGACAATTATTCTAACCATTGTACTACCATGCCATATCTATTCCACATTCTTTGGGAATGCTTTTGTGAGCAAGGCAAGCAGCCTCTACATTTAGTGGCATGAACTGCTGCCAGAGATCCTCACTGAGGCAGCCAACTCACAAAGTGGTCTTACGAGGTAAACCCTCTAAAGCAAATCACAAGAACTAGGGAAAGGTGAATAACTTAGCATGTAAAAGCCATGCAGCTGAAACCCAATGAATGATCTCTATATGAGTTGGCTGCCTCAGTGAGGACCTCTGGCAGCAGTTAATGCCACTAAATGTGGAGGCTGCTTGCTCACAAAAGCATTCCCAGACAGTGTGGAAGAGATGTGGCATGGTAGTTCAGTGGTTAGAATACCTGCCCAGAAAGTGAGAGACCTGGTTTTGAGTCCCAGTCATGTTGCCATTTTTCACACCTGTTAATCCTTGGGAAAGTAATGTGTTTAAAATCTTAATTTTTATAATATGTGTTTACGTTACCACAATACATATTTCTTTGGAATACTATAAAAGGAAATTAATGCAAAAGGGAATATTTCAGCTTTCTGAGATGTTACTCATTTTGTTATCTGCAAATAATCACCCAGTATCTGAATTTTATTTCAGGTCATGTCAGATTTTATTCTCTTCCTTTCATATCTTTTAGTATTTTTTTATAAAATCATTTTTAACTTAATCAGCTGTTTGATTATGGCTTGACATTTTGTGTTTGTTATGCTACCTATGGTAGGCCATTCATCAAAGGAAGCAAAGAAAACTTTTTAGTTGGTTAAGTTTTCATGTTAAATGCTGAGGCCCTCCCTTTTTTCATGTGCAACTCTATTTGAAAAGTTTTTGATGGAATATTCATAATTTAAAACTTCAAGGCCATGTTAAAAGACTTAAAAGTTTTATCAATTTGAAGATTTTCTAATAACCATTTCTTAAAAATGTAGTAGACATCCTTCTTAGATCTGATTCCACATGTCACCATCAAAGATAAAGTTTTAGAGGTCGAGAAAAGCTCCAAATAACCATTGTTTGCGAGCAAACTAACCATTGAAAAATTCCAACCAGCAGGGGCTAGGGTTTTCAGTGGTTGCACTTTGCAAGTATTGTTCTCACGTCATGGGAGAACAATACATGCAAAGCATGACCACTGAGAACCCTAACCCCTGCTAGTTGGAAATGTTCAACGATTAGTTTGCTCGCAAACAACAGCTATTTCGAGCTTTTCTTAAACTCTAATGTCTTACCACAGCCGTTTTCCTTTTCCTTATAGATAGAAAGATAAAGGTGCTTGAAAAGAGGCATGAAAAGAAAGAGTTGGAATGTTTGAGTTTTGTAGAGGCATCTAGTATAATAATAA
>KZ308806.1:196271-368614 GCA_000376725.2 Ladona fulva
TAGAATTTTAGTCCTACATTTTCAGGAAAAACTAAGTTATGAAAAAATACAGTAGTTCAGAAAGATTATCTACCTCATTTTCCTTTTATTTATTTGCTTCCAAGATTTAAAAGGACATTTTAAAGTGGATAAAAATTATGTTCCTTTTGTTCTATTGGTCAACATTGGAATGAGAATTCTAGATATCTAAGAAACTAGCAAATTTTTGTGATTTTAGTGTGAATTGTAAGGTTACCAGTACCATTTCCATGTAGTCTTTGGGTAATTTGCAGATGTTAGGATAAACAAAGATACAGCATAAAATATGGATTTATAAATGAGATTTAGATTCTGAATTGGTCTTTGAGCAAGCAAAACTTTTAAATTTCTACCGTTCAAAAATCGCAACCAACGTTTTTATTAATTTTACTTGGCAAGATTTTAGTTAAAATTAATCTGTTTCTTAATACATTGTTTTCTTTATGTACAGATGTATATTTTAACTTGCCATTTTCTTTTGTTTTTCTTACAACCTATTTTGGTGTTTAATATCCAAAAATATGTATAATATTTTTGAATAAATGCTGCTCATGAAGTCTCAAGTATGCATGTATAAAATTCTTTTGCAGTGATGATTGCGAAAATGAAGCAGATTTAAAATATTTCCATGATTAGGGTACAATATTTACACAATAATGATTATGCCAAAGATGTTGTACAACTCATTCTAAAAACACCATTCTCTGGATAGATGAACATAGAATTAAACCTTCTTTATACATTTTTTTCAGTGATGCTTCCTAAGTTTTCCATTTTCATGATGCATCCCATTTCTATATGCACTCACTTTTACTACTTTTATATTTGGAATAGGGATCTATAATCTACTAAGAAATATGGTGCATGGAAATTTTTGTATTGTATTCTTCAGTTAGTTTCTTAACACATTTTGTAATACTCTACGTAACTGATCATACTTTCTTTAATTTTTAATGATGCTTGTTGTTCATTACTTCCATTTTATGACTTTTCTCTTATCAGTCTGATACTTGGTCATATTTACCATTTTTTCATCTTATATGACCTCTTAGTTTTATGAATACTCACACCTGATTGTACATACCTAAAATTATTCTTAAATACAGAATATACTTTCCATGAATACAAAATGTTTGTTTTGGACAGATAAATACATATAAAACTCTTAAATAAATTTCTTCTCGTATCTTTAATGTGTCTTCAGGATAGCCAAGTGAGTGAAGCATTTGCCTTGAGTGAAAGTGGTTGTAGGTCTAATTCCCAGTCGGCTTCATGATGTTGATGCAGCATTGTGAAAAAATTACAAGCTACCTGGATTAACAAGTAGCAACTCCAATGCAGTGTGAATTAAATCAGGAGAGAAGTCAATATGCTGACCAGGTATCACCAATTATGAATCCCACTTTGCTTGGACTTTTTAGTAACATAATTTTAAATTCCTGTTGGTAGTATAATCTTTTAATTATTATAGACTTTTTCTTTATTGATTTCTTTGATTTAACCCATCATGAACTTCTCATGTCTATGAAATATTTTTTTCCAAGTTAGCAAAGAAAATTTTATTAATATGTTTTAAGAAAACTTTCTCAATACTCAGGGAAAGTGATTAAAAACATAATGATTATCCATATCAGTAGTGCCACTAATACTTGTGAAGCTTGAATTCAGTATTTTATTGGANCTCTCACAAGCTTAATATTAATGTAGACTTTTTCTTTATTGACTTCTTTGATTTAACCCATCATGAACTTCTCATGTCTATGAAATATTTTTTCAAAGTTAGCAAAGAAAATTTTCTTAATACGTTTTAAGAAAACTTTCTCAATACTCAGGGAAAGTGATTAAAAACATAATGATTATCCATATCAGTAGTGCCACTAATACTTGTGAAGCTTGAATTCAGTATTTTATTGGAAAATTTATGCTTCGCATTCCCCAAGGCAAAATGTTGCATTTTCCCCATGGTGAGAAATACTATTAAAACTTGAAAGCATGAACAAAATTAATTTTATTTTCTTAACATAGGAATAGCAGTTATAATAAATAAGCCTACATAATTCCATCATGTTTCAGATGGAAGTTCAACAAAATTCACATTCACACATTTTTCACTATGCATATTGTGTTTGTACTACTGAGGCATCAAAAGGTCAGGCAAAAGGTTTACAAAAATTGTTGGCTGACAGTATCTTTGAACACGAATGAAGCTAATGGAATGGCTTCCTTGAGCATTTTTCCTTATAGAGGCTTCCAGGCACACATTGAGAGGCACTAAGCCGACTTATGTACATGCTGGAAATGGTCATAATTCAACCTTGGGATATGATGTGCTGTATTGGCTTTTGTGTGTGAAGATGTACTGTACTGATACCTGTAGCCATCATCTGAAACATAAACAAGGTGTACGCATCAACAGAATCAGAAAATTTCGGACCGAGTTTATTTTCTATTTCAAAATCAAGACAGTATTGTGTGTTTGGCTATAACATTAAGTGGTTACATTGATATTATCCTTTTAAAATGACATTAATTTAACATGGCTAAATCTTTATATTTAACTGCACATTGAGTAAAAGAATCACCATCAGCAATGAAAGCATTACAGGTGCAATTGCAAGAAGCTAAGCATTGTTTGCAGGACTAGATTAGAAAGGGCATGGCACATCCCTGAGAAAGGATCTGTATCTTGAGAAATAACCATGGAATAAATTGAAAAGTTTGAGTTTGCTTAGTTATTCAAGGACCTAATTGCCTTTTATGGCATCTAATATAGTTTGCTGTTCACCTGATGCTTTTGGCACTATTAAAGAAGCTGTCAAGTATGAATCTAAATTACATTATCCACCTGTTAAATGATTACGTTATTTCTGCTTATGCGTAGCATGATTATTTGTGGCAACCTAAAACAGCTTGTGAGAGCAAGCTTAATATTATTAGAACTTGCTAAAGAAACGTTTCATGCAATACTTGCATTTTAAGTGTCACACATATTTCTTTAGGCTTAACTGTGGATGGAATTACATCTATGGACAAGTTTCAAATCCAGGTAACTGTCAAGCAAGTGTTGGCTAATGTTAGCATACTTATTTTAAACTGGAGAATGTGGCAGAGTGTGAATGTATATCAGCTCTATTTCAGCACTCGATTAAGCATTGCTGAGGATGATGAGCTTGCGGAAATCGCCATAGATATGCCACGAATACTAGTTGAAGGAAATTGTAACAGCAAAATGAAACTCGAGTATGGGAAGTTGTGTATAGTATTCCTGTGTTATGCAGAGTCTATTGCTTATTTATTCAGCTTGGCAGAGTTCATTGAAAATCCAGTGTGATCATGTATTATTGGGTAACTCCAGCAATATAAGTTACAAATACTCATGAAAGTGTTATGTTTAAGTCAGAGTTTCTGTCATGTAACTTGAAATTCCAGCATTATTATTTATGCCAAGTTGATGCTATGAAGGTGTAATTGATGAACATCTCATGCATGTACAACATCTTGTTCATAGTAAGCAAATGTATATACACATCTCTTAAAGGTTAATATCCCAAACATTAATATTTATATATGTATGGAAAAATTCTATATGTTCTAGGCTCGAGCTCTGTCCAAAAAACTTTCCGAATCATTCTGAAACCATTTTCATTTATCCAAATTGAAAACAGTGCCATATTTGGAAACCTCTCAGCAATTGAACACAGGGGTGAAAAAATTGTTCTAAGATAAATTGATGGTTGTCTGAGATTGTGCTGACCATCAAAATATAATAGCTTTCTATATTACAAATGAACACTTGGTTTAGAACATCCATTTCGTGATTTGCAGATTTCTTCTTTGACTTCTTGACAGCATGATTGGGATTGGTGAAAAGGCCCCTTTAACAGTATTCCACGTCTACAACAAAATCACTTTCTCTTGAAGTGTTGCATCATCAGTTCTGGTGGATAATCAACTATTGAATCACATTGTTAGCCATAAAGTTTTTGTCTTCCAAACTTTGATTTCTTAATTTCGCGCATAAACATACAGGAAAATTTCACATGAACATTGCTGTGTAGGAACTAACATTTGCATGTCCCATATGCCCTTCAGTAAAATGCTCCATTAAACCTTTTCTTTTGCATGCAACTTTTTTAAACCTCATTGATTCTCAACCCATTCATAACCCTGTATCACTTTACTCATAGAGAAAGCAGATTCATCATAAGCTCAAAAAATCTAAATATTAGAGAATATACTCTACAACTTAAAAATAGATTGCATGACCTATAGATATGTTGCTGAGCAAAAGTTACACATTTTTCAGATTATTTACAGACATCACTGGAAGTATCACATGGTATGAAACGATATTTTGAGCACTTTTTGGTGTTCAAAACATTTTTACAAAGAGGAAATATAAAACACCAACTAAGAGAACACTAATGTTTTTTCTATCGTATATCAATACGCATCAAGTCGCTAAATATCTTACAACTTCTACAGTGAAATTTTTTGTTAAAATGAAGCTTTATTCCCTCTTCTTTTGGCAAGAAATTTGGAAATCTATTTTTTTATGTTTAGTTTTATTTTACATACACAGAGACATTCAATTTTAGCCATTATTTATATACATGACTTAATAACGTTGAAAATACAGTTAGTTTATCATCTCAAAACAATCATAATTTTTTAATAATTTATTTGACATATCCATTTAAAACTCAAAATCCAATAAAATCCTCGAATTACTTTTGGTGGCAGGTAAATATACAAAGTGCTTTGTTTAGAATTTTCCAATATATGTTATAAGCATTTGAAGTACACCAATACAAAATAGTCTATGGTCACCTATGGACATCTATTTAAATTTTGCATTTTTAATGCCTTAGCTTTTCATTATTTATCATAACATGTCTCAGACCATTTCACATGCGTTTGAATTTCAAACTTTTTTCAGTACATGAGTGAATCATAGTTTTCGTATTACTTGAGTAAATTTTTGGTATACTTGATTACCTAGATTTAATTATCATAAGCCACAAGTGATATTCCATTACATACTGCAGTATTATTTAAACATCCCGTCATTGCATAGATCAAGAATTATTATGTAAAATATATTTCACATTTAGAACATTAAGTTTCATGTTTAAGCATGCCACCTAGATTCATTATTCTTCATTTATTACCTTTTTAACATGAATGCATTTATATTCATTAGATGTCGTCTAAAAATGAATTTTTCTTAAGAACGTCTTAGTTATTTGTCATACTTTAGAATCCCATTTCTCAGGTTAATTTCTTCTTTAGATGCTATTATCCAGTTTTCCAAAACTATCGCTAAGCATTGCTTCATTTTACACAGCAATTCTAAACTACGTAGCAATTGTTCCTTTTCAAATGGTATGATCTGTATTTGAGACATGATGGAATGGTCGTGAGTATTTTCATGAGAAAACTCTGAAACACAGCCCTTAATACTGGTTCTATCACTCATCCTAAAGTTTGAACATGTGAGATCACTCAATCAAACTTTTATTCAACAGTTCATCAACGTTCATGTAACATATTCTCATCCAATCTATTTATGGAGAAATATCTACTGTGGTTAAGTAGATAGTGAACACATCATTTGTTTGTCACAGCCCTGTATTTTTACGTGAAACCCTATGCATCGGAGTTTTAGGAATAGGTATTTTTTTCAGCCAAAAATCGGTCGTTCGTTCATTCTTCATCGGATATTTCATGCCTATTAGTAATATGTTTGGGATATCAATTTCTTGCAACGTCTTACTTGATTATAAAATATTTTTGAGAGGAATTCATTTCATTTTTCTCATTTTTTTCTTGTGTTCTTTGCTAAAGCAAGGAGTTCATTGGAATGCAAATGTAACTTACACAAAGCAAAGGACACTTAATCAAATCTCATTAAATACACCAAAAAGCCGTTACTCAAAGCAAAATAAACCTCTTTGTCGCAATGAATCTTATATTTCGTATTCAACTAAAACCCTTTGCATAAAGATCATTAGGCCATTCTAATATGGTATTTATAGTAGCGGGCTGTAGCCCCATTTAAATAGCTCTGCAAAATTCATATAAATATAAATAAACTACCTTTTTTTTAATTGGTAAACTGGCAAGATATAAAACAGCTTGTGAGAGCAAGCTTAATATTATTAGAACTTGCTAAAGAAACGTTTCATGCAATACTTGCATTTTAAGTGTCACACATATTTCTTTAGGCTTAACTGTGGATGGAATTACATCTATGGACAAGTTTCAAATCCAGGTAACTGTCAAGCAAGTGTTGGCTAATGTTAGCATACTTATTTTAAACTGGAGAATGTGGCAGAGTGTGAATGTATATCAGCTCTATTTCAGCACTCGATTAAGCATTGCTGAGGATGATGAGCTTGCGGAAATCGCCATAGATATGCCACGAATACTAGTTGAAGGAAATTGTAACAGCAAAATGAAACTCGAGTATGGGAAGTTGTGTATAGTATTCCTGTGTTATGCAGAGTCTATTGCTTATTTATTCAGCTTGGCAGAGTTCATTGAAAATCCAGTGTGATCATGTATTATTGGGTAACTCCAGCAATATAAGTTACAAATACTCATGAAAGTGTTATGTTTAAGTCAGAGTTTCTGTCATGTAACTTGAAATTCCAGCATTATTATTTATGCCAAGTTGATGCTATGAAGGTGTAATTGATGAACATCTCATGCATGTACAACATCTTGTTCATAGTAAGCAAATGTATATACACATCTCTTAAAGGTTAATATCCCAAACATTAATATTTATATATGTATGGAAAAATTCTATATGTTCTAGGCTCGAGCTCTGTCCAAAAAACTTTCCGAATCATTCTGAAACCATTTTCATTTATCCAAATTGAAAACAGTGCCATATTTGGAAACCTCTCAGCAATTGAACACAGGGGTGAAAAAATTGTTCTAAGATAAATTGATGGTTGTCTGAGATTGTGCTGACCATCAAAATATAATAGCTTTCTATATTACAAATGAACACTTGGTTTAGAACATCCATTTCGTGATTTGCAGATTTCTTCTTTGACTTCTTGACAGCATGATTGGGATTGGTGAAAAGGCCCCTTTAACAGTATTCCACGTCTACAACAAAATCACTTTCTCTTGAAGTGTTGCATCATCAGTTCTGGTGGATAATCAACTATTGAATCACATTGTTAGCCATAAAGTTTTTGTCTTCCAAACTTTGATTTCTTAATTTCGCGCATAAACATACAGGAAAATTTCACATGAACATTGCTGTGTAGGAACTAACATTTGCATGTCCCATATGCCCTTCAGTAAAATGCTCCATTAAACCTTTTCTTTTGCATGCAACTTTTTTAAACCTCATTGATTCTCAACCCATTCATAACCCTGTATCACTTTACTCATAGAGAAAGCAGATTCATCATAAGCTCAAAAAATCTAAATATTAGAGAATATACTCTACAACTTAAAAATAGATTGCATGACCTATAGATATGTTGCTGAGCAAAAGTTACACATTTTTCAGATTATTTACAGACATCACTGGAAGTATCACATGGTATGAAACGATATTTTGAGCACTTTTTGGTGTTCAAAACATTTTTACAAAGAGGAAATATAAAACACCAACTAAGAGAACACTAATGTTTTTTCTATCGTATATCAATACGCATCAAGTCGCTAAATATCTTACAACTTCTACAGTGAAATTTTTTGTTAAAATGAAGCTTTATTCCCTCTTCTTTTGGCAAGAAATTTGGAAATCTATTTTTTTATGTTTAGTTTTATTTTACATACACAGAGACATTCAATTTTAGCCATTATTTATATACATGNTTAATTGGTAAACTGGCAAGATATTGGTCAAAGACTATGGGTGTTGCTTTGCCGGAGGATGATTATCCAAAGCATAAATAAGTAGACTTTGGTCATGCGCAAGAAGAAAAATTAAGTGTGGGAATTTGAGCTTAAGTGACAGCAATATTGTTTGGATAAAACCCCTCAGACTCAGCTCTTGTTCGAGGCTCACATCAAGGTCCTTATGTCTCCATCAGCAGGTACTGCTGCACGGGTTTGGGGAGTCCTAGCTTAGCAGCACCTGAGACAAGATGCCCACCGGGACGCAATGACTTCCTAAGAGTGCGCCAGCACAGGTATCGCAGATCGTGGGGCTGAGTCCAGTACCGCATCATGCTCAGTTTCAGCTGGTAGAAGACGGGTCCCAGGATCTTGTAGCACTTGACGTGGCGGAACATGGTTCGCAGCACGTGGGAGTGCATCCGACGGGGGCATTCTCCCATCACTTGCGACAGCAGCGCCAAGGTTTCGGAGCAGTGCTCTACGCGTCGTCGGCGGATTACGGCTCGGAGGAACCAGGTGAATGCAGACTGGTCTCTGTCTGAGGTGGTGGCCACTGCTCCCTCTTCTCCAGAACACACGGCCCTATCCGAGGATCCTCCTTCTGCACCGGTGCCACATCTGCAACGGGGAGAGAGTTGAAGATGTTGTTTGGGGCATTTCAAGGTAAAAGACTGTTAGTTAAATGAACCGTATGAATGATGTACTACCAGAGACAAATTGGTCAGTCGGGGGTTTGGAGATATTCCGGCGAGTAAGGGCTAACCTTTGGTTGTTATTAACCTTGATTATAAGTAAGTAAGGTGTTCAAGAAGCTCCAGGAAGAAGCTCATTGTCGCTCGCAGAGGCTATTGTTTCGTCTGCGCACGCGCGCGCGCGAATTTGTTCTGACTTTTCATTGTTGGATACTTTCAACAAAGCCGTACAAAAATCGGGCGGTCTTATTTTAGTTGAATATTATCTCAGAAGCAATAAAGCTTGCTTCCGGGAAATTTATGAATCTCCTTCGTATTGATGAGAGTATTTATTTCATTTCATTTATTTTATTTGCCTGTACACGTATTGAAATAAATACTCTCATCGTTATGAAGTTCCACCAGATCTCCCTGGACTGTATTCATTCTCCTTCGCATTGATTTCATCTGTATATTTCTGGAGTATAATCTTACAAAGTGAAATGTATAGAAAGTATTTTACAGGTTATGTTTCAGGACTTTTTCAGTAGAGAGTATCACAACATACCACAACATAAAGAGGCAAAACTTACCTGTGTAAAAAACCAAACGGTTACTTTAGTAAAAACAGAGGTATCGATACCATATCCATGCTTTTCCCTCGAAACTTTTTGTTTACTCAAGGGCACAAAATGCTTTTAAAGTACACTAGAATTCTGTTTAAGACTGGCCTATTCAATGATCGCGGACTTCATCGTGGATATTCCTTATCTAGTTTACCCAAGTGGTGTGCAATTCCAGATGCCAGACAGGTACGATTCGTTCCCCAAACCCAGAAACTAAATCGCTACAGTGGCACGCTACTATTCTTGGAATGTCACACTCTATTCCCTTAGCAGTTTCTCGCAAAATTCCTGGTTCCTCCCAGAATCCTAAAGTGAACAGGTGTCTCTGAAGGTGAGATACGAAGACCTCACGGAATCCAGGAATTCGCTCATCTTCGTCTGCAGTAAATTCAAGCCGTTTTGAAAGTTAGGTGATATTTTACTCTCCGGGAAAAGTAGCAACAAAAATCACAAGTTTTAGCTTGTAATGATGCTAAGTAACCGCAAGAGGGATGGAAATTTATTCACGTTTATTTCGAAATCTGTTTTAAAAACTGCAAACTCGACTCTGCCTTGCTTTTGAAATCGATCGTCAAGTTACCTGTCCTAATACTCAATCCTGCAGAGGCTGGTTGATCATGAATTCAGTTTGCCTGAATTTTGACAATATTAACAAGGACTAACGGTGGCCAGGTGTGTTTAAAAACTGTACCGCTTTGCGTAAGGATAACAGATGTATTTCAAGGTTTTAAGGATAGAGTACGGATTACATGAGCATGGCTTCCTTGTGCGTGACTTGTAAACACACGAAGAAGCTGTGTTGGGTATCGGATTTGCCGAGAATCTTGTTGAACTGTGCTCTGTAACAAGGGTCTAAAATGGCTCTAGCCTTAAAGCTGTAATTTAGTAATGCGGTGTACGGAGTATATGGAAAGAAGCACATAACGTCAAATGACATCGAGCTATCCGGAGTTGCCTTTCATTGCAAGATTAAAAGTTTATATATACGCTAAAATTGAAAAAAATGAAGAAAATTGAAAAAAAAATGAAAGAGTGAAGATTAGATGAGATTAGATTAGAAATTTGTGAAAAGTATATCTTAATTTTAGAAATAACAGTGAAAAGTAACTGTAAAAAACGCGGCATCAAAAGATACGTGATGAAAATGTTTTCATAACTTCTTTTCTCAATGATTAATAAGGAGTGCTGCTCGAACAGCGCAAAAACAAATGACTAATTGGTTTCTTCTTGTCAGTATTCCATCAGTAAAAATGCTGAATGGGGACTAAGTACAATAAGGACACAACTTTGGATTTTAATGTGTTTATCTTCAAATTAAGACGTTTATAGAGTCATCTACATTGATACTTAACATTCCACAAAAGGGTGTAATATTTATATTAGAAAACTTTTTCCCTAAACTCATTTTATGTAGAATAATCATAACTTATGTTAAATGTCATACGTTACTGTGGGTCGTATTACAATTTATAGAAATTACGTCATCTACATTTATTTAATTTTTGTTTGCCATTCATTTCATCAGCAAAAATATGTTGAAATTTTCAGAGGTAACGGGAAACATTTTGCTGGTCCTTAAATGAGGTATGTCCTGTAATACTGATTTATAATCAATTTTATATTAATTTTTTGATGCATCGCCGTGGCTAATTTCAACCAATATGCAGTTCGTAAAGTCGTTTGATTGGTTAGATTAATTTTTTAGAGCGAATCACTCAATCAATTATTAACGCCATCCATTTACTGTTTTTGCTCTAATTTTTGTAAGCACTTCAGTTTTTGGACAGTAATTTAATTGCAGCTGTCTTATTGCCTGGGTTGCCACCTAGCGGCGTGATTCTAATACTCTTGTGCAAGGTTATAATGCTTGAAAAATCGCGTCGTTATTTTTTCTGAATAAAATCACTAGAAATTGTTTCCATGTGGAACAATTTAGACCAAAATATTTTTACGCGATCTTATGTTAGAATTGAATAGTTCTTGCTTTAATTACAGCGTGCAAATATCTTAAGGCTTTAGAAAATGCCATGTTGGCTCAAGTGAAAGATGAATACGTCATAATCAGTTCGATAACTTTAAGTAAATTGCTTCCAATTTGAGGTTTTGCGAGATTATCGGGAATGCAGAAGTTGCGAATTTTGTGCTGTTGGTGCCCTTCAAAGTGGTGATTGCAATTAATCAGACTGTAATTTTGTCATTTCCTAAATAGGACGGAGATTTAAGAGGTCGGTGAAAAGGAAACTGGTAAAGATTGCATACCTTATCACATGCATGTCTGTCATTCAGAAAATTACAATGAAATTGCTGTTAGTCGCCAACGGAAAGCTACATTACTTTGTTCCATTGTTGCGAGCATAAGCTCTTCAGGCTTTTATTGTTGGGTAACAACGGCAATGGAACTCGATAATTTCGCATTGTTGACGTTACAATCGACCACTCTTAAAAGTAGATTCTAAGTGTGCGCTCCCTTGTCATATCAACAGTTGGATTTTATCCAACATTTTTATGGATACATTTCAGATAACAAGCATCTGCTAAGGATGATATAACCTACATCTCTGCTCAAATAGCGATTACTGAGTTTCCGGTAGAAAAACGTACGACATTCGCTTTACGGAGGAATTGACATACGGCTATATTTCGAAGAATTCGACCAATTTTTTCGGTCCCTCCCGAAATTGCCCGAAGTAAGGGTCGAGAGATGCGAAGCGTATATTTTGAGGGTGGCTTATGCCGGTGACAAGCACGACCTCTATTGATTTTGTTATTCCTAGGTGGTCGGGAGAGATTCACGAAGCTACTCTCCATTTCATGATAGTTTCGCACGCTTAAAACAGAATCGCGAAGCCAGATTTTGCTTAGCCGATTATATTACGTTTAATTATGATTAGTTTTATAGTATATCTGTGTGTAACTCAAAAACTTTTATGTTGTATTTTGCAATATTGCGAAATTGCCCAACTATATTCAACTCTGTAGTTTTCGTTTATGTAAAATCTAGAATCGATGATTTACTCATATATTACGACAAATTCCTGTATGTAATTATTCCCAAGAGATGAAAAATTTCTTACGTAGCGCATAAGGACCCTATTTTAAAATACGCGCTGGTTTTTATTTCTGAATATTAAATAGGAACTTGTTTTACACATGTTTTCTCAAACATATTTTCTGTGGGCGTAATCAAATTTTGTGTTCTTTGGACCAAACTAAATAGGAACAGTCGACTTCTGCACTGAAGGCATTTATAGTAATTCGCATATTTTTTCATTTTCTCGTCAATTTTTCCCTTGATAATGAAGGGTTTGCTAAGTTCAATTCTGTTTCAAATTCAAAGAAATAAATATTGAGAAGATTAGTCCATTTAAAATGAAAAAAATTATAAAAATAAATGAATGTCATCAAGCGATACTTTGTGGAATTTCGTGATTAATATAATTGATTACAAAACTCGTACAAGTCCACAAAATTATCACTAAGTTTGTGGATTTATCCAAAAAAAAAATCAATTATAAAACTTTTAAAAAATTTTTAAATTACAAAATACATTAAGTATAAAATTTTCCTGATTATACTGTTAATTTCTTGCAAATATCTAGCGAGATGTATTAATTACTTCCCGATGAATTTTCACAGTTTTCGGCTTGTAGTATTTTATGTAAGCATTATATAAGTTTGAGAATCCTGAAAAAATATCGATCCTGAGAGGGGTCTCTCTTTCGTAACAGTTGGAAACCCTAATGCTAATTTTCACAGGTTTCTCAGGCACTGCGTTAACAGAGTGATTCTCCTCAATCTTCCCCGTATCCTTTTAACAAGCAGAGATTCTCGTTAATTTTGCAACGCATCTCTAGAGGATACAACCAAAAATTCATCCTCGTTACACATCTCGCGCTCGACAAAGCTTTAAAACAGTAATTTAGGTGCGCTTTAAAGCTTCTTTCGTTGCCTTATGGGTCACGGGTTGTATGGATTTTCTTGATAACCTAGATATCCGCAAAGAATGCACGTTTCGAACTGGTGATGCTAGATTCAACACGTTCTTCCTCGCGAATCTGCGCCATTCTTGCTTAAGGATTTTGTTTTCTCTGTATCAGTGATTTCCAATCGAGGATTCTCAATTCTACGCAAGGAATCTTCAGTTAATGGAGTTGGCTAATCTTCTCTAAAGTCCATGTATCAAGTGACTCATCAAATCATAAGGATTTCTGGTGAATTTTCCAATGCAATCTGACGCAATGATAATCTTAATCACATCACCACTTAGGTTTACTCCATTACATTAACCGTTTTTCAAATGTAAACGTAAAAGTTGGAAAGCCTGCTAAAACAAGCTAAGTTATGAATAAAACGACTGAAGAAATAACGTAAGATTTGACAGTTCTAAAAAAAAAAACGATTTAAAAATCTTCTCGACATTCTTTTATTTGTTATTTTGATAAGTGATGCGGGTGTTTAAAAAAAAAACGCACGCGTTCGCGGCATCTATCAGTTAGTGGAGAACGTATGTGGCGGCTCCAATGTATGCTATTAATTTGACATATTAATGGTTACGTAAATATTCTTCCTGAATCATAAAAATAATGTTACTTTTCCTTCTGCAGACGCGATCATTTTTTGTCATATTCATGCTAGTAGTGTAGGCCTGTTCTTGCAGACGAAATATCAGAGTATGATAAGAACATTCGCCGCAATATAGAAAGGCGATTTGGTACTACTATTTTGCTATTTAGAAGCCAGCAGTATTTTGTTAGTATATGTTTTGCTTCTTACCATCTCATCGCCCAACTAGATCACCCCATCTACGGGTCTGTAGAGAAACATTTCATTGCACTTGCCAGATCTAAGATGGGCTACCGCGACAGTAATGGAAACACTGAGCGAATTAATGTACCCAATAAAATAAGCCCAAGAGGCCATACAGGTTGAAAAACAGTTCGGCAAGCAGTTGCCAATAGAACAATGTCATCAATCCAGCGTCACCTGTGGTGAAATTTGATGACTCTCCGGAAGGCCAGCGAATAAAATTCATCTGGAACATTAGAAAGAGGAAAAACAATTTATTGTTTCTCGTAGAAAGGTTATTAGATTTGCGACAACACTGCGAAGGTAGACTGTTGTTGGGGGAGAGTCGGCAATGACTGGGTACGAACGAATGTAGGAAGGGGTACGTGTATGAAATAATCTTATGTGTGAAGGGAAGATCAAGAAATAGTTGGTTAGATGCGGTAAATTAGATCCTGGAGCACAGAAAAGACATAAGTATACGAAAAAACGAAAACGAAAAGATGTACTCATAGTAGTAGTATAGTTAAAAGTGCGTCGACAATTTGGGTAATTCCCCACCGAGAATCGAACCCGGGACCACTCCCACCAAGAGCGAACATGTAGCTTACTTGACTATTCGGGAACCCTTGTATTTACTAATAAATGGAAGATGTTACTGTTGGAGGTATTGGCAGTAGGTGTCGTTTTTAATAGACGATGTCGTTGCTGTGGTTACCACTACAGGGGAATGTTATATGTTTATATTGATAATTGAAATTCAGCGAAACATACGCGAAGATTTTAATTAGCAGAAAACGAGAAAAGATGTGTATACATGGGTTTCTTCCTTAAACATGCCTTTTGTGGAATTTTTGAGACAGCTTTATCAACCATGTGCGACTAAATTACAGCTGGGCAATTAAGCGATAAAACATGCTTATGAATATAGGTTTTATAGGTCATCGCGTCCTTAAAGTACAGCAGGTCAGCGGTGAATTACTGGGAAGTTTTTAATAAGAGAGCGGTACGCGGTTTCCCATCCGAGGAGGGCAGTGAGAATCGAAAATTGCTATTTTTGGGACTATGAGGCGGAATCAAAAGTAATAAAGGAGACCAAAACAGGGTACACATGTCGCAGAGCGTAAGTCAGGGGAGAATCGGCGCGGCGTAGACCCGTTCTCCGAGATTCCGCTTGATTCTCGCGGATTCTGCATGATGTAAACCTTTCCAAGCCTCTCTCGGAAAATCGAAACTGCTGGTCCATTTTTCGTTAATTTCGCTGCGAGGTTTTCGTGACCCAATTCCATCCCTTGCATTCATAAGTCAGTGGAGACCCGATTTTGCTCGGAACTTCATTTCTTTTCCATTAGGCAGATTTGAAATATAATAATTCTATTCTGTTCCTTGAAATATACGTCTTATATACTTTCTCTATATTATACAGGCCAGGTTTAACAAATTTCTCAAAGGGAATTGAGTCATTATTTGACTCGGGATGATTAATTTGGTTTCTCTGACAACGGGATGTTTATTTGCTTCTATGGCTTCTCCTTAGCTACTGATTTAGAGACTTTGTCACTAAATGTAGCGGATTTTTTCCCATCTTATACGGATTTTGTTCAAGTTTCAGCGACTTCTAACATCTTTTCTGTTACTAAGGCCTCTCTACTTATTCGCGGCATAACATGGTTGAATTGTGTATAATAAGATCAGCGTCAAGTTTAGTTGCTAGGAAACGGATATAATAAATAATAATTAATTCAATATTTCATCCGATTAGATACTTTTGAGAGAGAATAACTTTTAACTTACTTTACTGGTATACATTTTTGACTTAAAGCGACTTTTCAGATACTTTTTATGGTACGTTCGAAATTTTCAAGTTCAAATTGTCATTTCTGTATAATTATTAAGTGTTATCGGACGAGGAAATTTCTTTCATAATATCATCCAATTGTAAATTGTAGCAAAATGGTAGTTTAAGTTTATTCTTGGTTTCTACATTGTTTATACTTGGTACATTGTCTATACTTGGTTTAGACATTTCCCAAAACGTTCAGATCCCTTCAAGGTGATGATATTCTGCTATTAGCTTGCTTTATAACGACGCAAACTTAGTTAATTCGAAATGAAATTAACTGAATCAGCAAGTAACTCAGTCTTTGTATATCATTCACTAAACGTTTGATAACGAACTCTTGGGTACGTCAAGGGAATACTGTTGCAAGAACTATACCTCGACAAAACTCTTCAAGACTTATTGAGAATGTACTCCTCACTTTGTAACCTCTTAAAGGTTTTGACTCAACAAAGGTCATAAAATCTCCCTCAATTCGTAAAATATAGCGAATGCAAAACTAAAACGTAACAATCTTTGTAAATAGCACATAGTAACATTGAGTAACAAATTGCACATTTTAAAATTGTATAATTAACATTATAGTTATTATTATTCCGAACATCGAGGAAACGTTTTTAAGATTAAAATTACGATTACAAATAACAGTCAACAATGTTTCTCTTTAACTCATTGTCAATCATAATTGTCATGTTTTTGATTATCAGGACTTTAACGTGGTGAAATTGATCTGATGAACTATTGAATGTCGGTTTTTGTCATGTTGGATGAAATGTTAACGTAATGAACATAAAATGTTGCGATCGAAATGTAGAACTCGCTTCGTGGGTGTAACAGTCTTCACGTCAAATCGAATTGTGGATTCGATTAACGTAAAGGCACATTAAAATCAAACAAACACAGAATCAGAGACGGGGCACTCCGAAAGCAAGCACTCATAGCAATGGACCCAGCCGTAGATGACAACAGTCCCTTCAATTGTTTACAATACGTAATGCTATAGATGGAGGCCAGAGAAAATTAAACAAGAAATTATTGTATATTCTTGTACAATGAACGAGTGTGATGGGCACACATGGAAAGCAGAAAATAGTGTGTAATCGCCCTAAGAATGCTATATCTATAACGATTTATTGTTGTAATTTAAATTAATATGTATCATTGTTTATGAGTAAAGCGAAGGCAAACTACCTCACTCCTCATCTTGACTAGTAAGCCTCATTGTCCTCTCCTAACTCTTAGTAACTAATAATAGTGGCGGTGAGATTTTAACAGGCCTTCGGGTTCAATACTTTACTATATACCTCACTCCTCATCATGCCTAGTAAGCCTCATTCCGCTCCACTAGCACTTGGTAGCTAATGGTAGAGGGGATGAAGTTTCAACAAGCCTTAGGGCTTAATACTATATTGTATTATTGAATATTTACGATAGTGCTCCTCGAAAACCAGTTGTCTTTCTCTAGTCGCTAAACATGAATTTCGTCCTAGCAACCGTATATTAACATTTGTTTACTGCAGAAGTTTATATACCGGTGACAATGCAGCAACAAAATCAGGCGTAAATTTCTCTTCAGTTCGAACCTAAATTCGCGCTGCCAAAATCGCATTCGCAGCTCACATTTGCAACAATTGGCTACAACAAGGGACCGCAATCTTTTCCCACACCCCGCTCACCTCTAACTCGAGTTGCTCGGATGAAGTACCGAAGCATTGGTGGAGGCCGCATAACTAGTTAATCAAATTTTCGTCCCAAGTCTTTAAGGGGACATTTCTTCCGCATGCCTCAAAGGTCCCCACAAGTCGTTCTCGCAGGTTACTGACCCCTTTGGGTTGGATCAAGGAATAAGTCCCCCCGGGGCTAAAATGCGGCCCGTGGGCGAGAGCTTACCCACCCCACTGGAAGATGGCGCCGATCGCTTGGGCTCGGATCGTTTTTCCCAAATATTCAGCGAGGATTTTGGTGGTTTAACCAAACAGTTGAATAACTATGGCGGTGTGTAAGTTGCAGATTAGAGATAGCCACGTCGCATCATATGCATATGACGGTGAAATTTGGAAGCATGAAAAGAAAAGTTGGAATTGACTTATGTGGAATAGACAGATTACTACGACGTTTACTCAGTTTAATTTTGGCTCGTATGAATGTATTGCAAGGAACGTCCTATAGCCCTGATTTTATTTAATGATGCTCATTGGGTAAGAAACTATCACAAACCTATTCTTGTATTATTATCTACGCAGGCTTGTTCTTACATTATAGTGTAGGTCGCATTCAATTGTTTATTTGACGTTTTTAAAGTTTTATACATATGTTTCTGCATGTAAATTTCTGTTATCAACAGAAAAATGATTGGAGGGGAAATTCCGTAGATATTTTGATGATTTTTTTTCTGATATTTTTGATGACTTTAATCTGATATTCTGATTCGATGATTTTTCTTTCTTCCGCTATCTTTGTCGATCAGTTGGACTGATATCCCGTTCATTGAAAGAAAACCCGGAACTCACGAACAGTTAAGTCATTCCATTATTGATACTTCATTTTCTAAACATTTTAACGGTAAATTGGTGAATGTTATGAATTTATCGTAAACACCTCTTCTGGCCAACTCCTAGCGCTAATTTCTAGCGTAAAATTAATCGAAATCTAAAAATTAAATCAAGTGCACACACACATTACTATCTATTAAACATCATGTATTTCAGTCGGTATTGAGAAAACGTGATCAATTATCCATTCGTTAGTACATTTATTTAATAAAAAATAGCAAAATTGGTCTATATTCGTCATCTATTTATATTGTTTCTATACGTACAATTTCTGCCTCAACGATAAAGTTCGTCGTCAAGGCAACTGTTCGCCATAAATATCAACGCATTTTTAAATGTTAACACACTACTAGCCAGCGAATTGAGTTGTAATAACGATAACATATGTTCCGTTGGTCTGTTAAGGCTATAAAAATTACTTTTAATGCCATTCAGGGGCATATTTTCAGTGGTTACATGAGAGAATCGTAGGTAAACGAACACTTTCAACTGTTTTAAAGGACGTGTGATTTTATGAGATTTGCGGAATTTACTCATAGAAGTTAGGCTGTTGTTGGAGAATTAAGTTTTTAAGAAAACTATTTGTTAATCATTTCTCGTAATTTCACGCAAATCACTACGGAACCATTTTCTAAAGGAGGAAACTCTTTCTGTATCTCTTTGACGTTTTAAACTTTTCATTGCTAGCGACTAGCGTGGAAAAAATTTATCCAGGTGTCCGCTTGCCAGCATTTTTGAAGCACCTCCCGAAAATAATCCCATCACACAGTGAAGAAGCCGAGTCAATATCGCAGAGTGGTTGAAATCGGACGACTACGCGACCCCATTCAGGGTCGCTACCCCTAGGTTCGGAATTCCTGAGCTATTGGCGACTCTTCATTGTTGGCAACGCTTAACGCCAAATTATAAAGCTATCGGAGATGACATTGTTGCGGGCGGGTCATTGTTCTTAGCTCCAAGATTAACATTCGATTGTTTACTCCCCAGGAAATTGAACCCAGGCGATAGGAGCTCTAATTGTGGAATTAAGGGGAACTTCTTCAATAAAAAAAGACATCGATATAGCTTGGAGTTACCCTGTTTTGATCACCCAGGAACATTTTTTCGAGTTTGAACCAAAGCCGAAACTGGTTTTAAAACTGGATCTCATTCTTCTATCAACGTGAGCAAACAGAAAGAAAGAAAAGTATCTTAACGTAAATTTTATGTATCGCCTAAACATGCCAACTGGTTTGGAGACGCGTTTAAAAATAGCCACGCCGTCTAGACTAAGAGGGAAACATTTTCGATAATGAAATAAATTGGACGCACTTTTTTCGAACCTTCTTATGTATTCGTTTAGCTTATTTCACGCTGTCAGGAAGGATGGTTCTTAGCCATTATTTCGTAGCAATATTTTTAAATAGGATAACGGCGTAATACATGGTGGAAAGTTGACACGGAAGAGTAAAAATGCTTAAGTGGATATTAAAGCTTTGGCTCGAGACAATTTTATTGTTTTCCGAAAAGCAAAAACGTTTTCCCAAAATCTCTTATTTATCGTTTGCCAATTATTATGTATGGATTCTTAATACAGTAAGACAGTTAGGGCCCTTGAGATTTCAACGTGTAAATATGTTTCCAAGGTAACTATCACCTGATTTGAATAACAATAAACACCCATTATTTCAAAAAATATCCGCAATAGGTCGATTCTTGCCACAATCACAACAAATTGGGAGTCATAACTGATTTATAAGAGCAATTTTTGTCATCAAAACATTTCTATCAAAATTTATAGAGCATAAAATTATCAAAAGGAATTTACATGCCATTTGACATGGAGCTACTCTCTTATTATTGCGACTTCCCCATAAAATTTTAGCCAGAATCATAAATGTTAAATTTAAAAAAGTTTTCGCAGCATCGCTCATAAGTTTGCGCAAATTACTCTACGGATACAGCAAATGGGGAGATCATCTTCCGTTGATCAAAGTTCAACATCGCAGTTTATCATCAAAGTTTTGCTGGATGCATATTTTCGCGGAAACTACCGTTAGGTACACGGTTGATTTACGGGCAAACTTTCGTCGTACGTGGTCATCCGAGCTATTATACTCCAGTTTTGCTGATTAAATGCGAGACGGGAAAGAACATCTCCATAACAACGGCGTTGTTTATCGCCAAGGGAGCGTTTCAACAAAATGGGATCAGTCGATCCAACTTTCTCAGTACCAGGGATATCTCAAAGGTATTGTCACAGATGAATTTTTCCGAAAAGTATTATTTTCCTATACCAGTCGTGTACATAGATCGTTTTTTAATGAAGATAAGTGATCATTAAAATTGCATGGAACTTGAGAGCAGTCCGTTTCCATAACGCCGTTACTATGCGACGAAAAAATTTAAAAACAGTAACAATAACAATAACGATAGCAACAACAACAATACAATAATATTAATAATAAATACGGCAACAGAAGCAACAATGATGATAATAATTATACCAATAATAATAGTATGTGATTCTATAATAACTAATTTGTTGCGATAAGTCTGATGATACACTGTCGACCTTAGACGTTTCTCAATTGTTTTGGATAGATGAATTTTAAATGTTATATATTTTCGGCATTAATACGACGCAAGAGACAAATGAACAGCGCATTTATGCGCAGCTGAATCTTCTCGAACACCACTATGCCCGACCGAAAGAAAAAAAAAAAGACCAATAAAAAAGGGCAATTGGAAGAGGAAGGCCTCCGGTTCGACAACCTTTTTATGTGAAATAAATGAGAGCACGTACCCGGACCAAACGGAAGCTCCGCAGTTGAGGAGCAGTCTGGTGAGAGACACACTATCGTCTAAGTAATGGACGCTATAAGTGAGGGCCGACCGGCCGTCGTCGTTGACCGCGTCGGGATCGCTGCCCGCCTCTATCAGGAGGTGGCCGAGCTCCGCGGCCCGCTCGTACTCTCCGGCACCCAGCAACCTCCGGAGTCCGGCCAGCAGAGGAGTTTCCCCTAAAGAATCCCTGGAACCCAACTCTGCTCCTGCCTTGACCACTTCCTTGACGGCGCACACCAGATTCCGCCAAGAACTTTGGTTTCCGCCTCCTTTCTGCAGCAGTTCTCCTGCAATAAGATCGGGCATTGTTACGCAACAAATAAGCAAATTAATCAGCATATACGGTAGAGTCTCCATTATCCGAATACCGATTAACCGTATTATCCGAAGTAGCTATTTGTTTTCTTTGCCTTTTTCACTAACATACGCATGTAGCGGTACTCTACCCAAGGTAATTTTGCTGTAACTGCACCAGTTCAGTATGGATAAGCAAACGACGGCATAATAATCGAATCGGAAAAAGAAGTCGACACTGCATCTGGATAATGGACGTGTATATTAGGAAGGACAAGAGAAATATTTTATTTAAAAAAAGTTTTTACATCGAAATGATTTTTTAATTGTAAATACAGGTTGCACTACGATTTTCTACATCTACATCTAAATGAATACTCTGCAAGCCGCCTTTCGGCGTGGGGCAGGAGGTGTAAACACCAAGCGTTCGAGTTACCTCAAGTTAAAGTACGAAAAGCGTTTTTATTTTAAAATTCACCAAGGAAGGACGACCCTTCCGTATCATCCGAGTTTCCGATTATCCATATTAACTCGGATATCACGACTCTACTGCACTAGATAAGTACGCAGCAGAAGTTACGGGCTAATTCTTTGAAAACCAAATCGCCAAAAATATGAAGTTGAGCAAATGTTGTTGTTATTGCTACTATAACTACGGATTGAACTATTTCTGATTTAAGATTACAGTTGCTTTACACATGCCACATCTGATATTAATGTACCCACTTTAAATAGAACGTTTTTTATAAAAAATACTTCTTCTTTTTGAAAAGAAAGGAATAATGTCGAATCTTCCTAAATCAAACATTTGAACCAATATTCTTTCGAGCAAGAAATTTGTTTTTGCAACTTAAATATCTAAGAAAGGATTGATTTTTCAAGGATCGATGTTGCAAGAATGTATATGTAACTCACTTAGGTGACTTCTTGTAGATTATCGTTCACTCATCACTGATTAAGTAAGTTGGAGTTATATGAAACGATAAACAGAATACAGAGCGAAATTCTCTAATTTCATAGAGCTCTAGTGCTCCTATTCGTTCAACATTGATTCATAAGGACTTAAGTAGTTCTTTGAACCTCATCTATACGCCAGACATGCATGCCTTTAAACATTCTGCCAATCAAAAGTCAATTTTCAATTTTACCTTTCCCAAACCACGGACCTGCTTTTGTTTAAACTTGTTTATGAACATTATGGACTTCACTTTGAAGTTTCCATCCATCTCGAAATATAGAATACCTTGTGTGTTAAACTCCTTTCTAATCTTAGTACGAAATTAAGAATTCAATAGTGACTTTTATTTTTTAAATAAGACTATTCATTCTTAAGTATAGCCCGTATCTTTGCCGTGAATGTTAGGTTAATTCATAATAGTGTTATACTGATGTATTTCTTCTTTCGCAACTGAAATGTGGCGGATGAGAGTGTATAGAAGAAGACGGATATCATAAACATCAACAATATAGTCAAAATGTGACGTAGAAGCTTGCAACAGAGCCTTTTTGAAAGGCAGCTAATGGTTTTGTTTTGCAATTTGTAATATTAGAGGCGTTCATCGCATGGCGACCGTGTTTTCTCTACAATCTCCCAGGAGACTTACAAATTACATAAAACAATATATTAGACAGCTGTTTGTTATATGTGCTATAAATAGGTCTGATAATTACTCTCATTGTTAGCCAGTAATTCTAACTGACAATAACGCTGTGTAGGTCCATGTAACAATGAACGATGAATGTAAACAATCAAGTACTATAAACATAGCCTTATTTTGCTGACTATTTTTCTTTGGGATTGTTCATCAAATGTAAATCTCACTTGTAACAATCATATTTATGCTGTTTTTTTATCAATTTAGTTGTGCAACTTTTATGTTTTCTAAGAAAAAAAATGTTGTTCATACCGCAGTAGTTAAGAAAATTATCGACAAAAACTATCGTATTAACTGTAGTAAAAGAATAGGTATTCATTTTGAAAAAAAATAGTCAATTGTAATTAGTTATCTTACGATTAAAGACCCACAACTTAAATTTGAACCATAGTCGACATCTACTTTTCACTTATGGAGCTATTTCGAGGAAATTTCCAGTAAACTGTCTAACAAAAGACGATAGATTTATTTATGAAAAATTCGTAGACAACCCCTGAATGAAGATAAACAACTCTGGTTTTATAATAAAATAACTCATTGTTGCTTGTTTCCATAGGAACGTATAGTTACTGTAAATAAACAGAGTCGGTGACGATACATTTACGGAAATGCGACTGTTTCAATCCACAGTGTCTTGAAAAATGGAAGATAGGCGAATTATCATTTGTCTTCCTCAAGAATAAATGTTTAAGGACTTACCTGTAAGTAGTATATGGAGAGGCGTTTTCCCGTAAATGTTGGGACGGTTAACTTCACATCCACTGGCGCACAGCCGTTCTACATCCCAAAAGTCAGACGGGGAGGCACATGCAAGGTGCAGAGCTGTCAGGTCACATTTGTGCTGCAAAATGACACGGAAGAACATCTAAATTTCAAAGGTATCGTTATCTCCAGCAAACATAAGTTCCATTGCGTCCATCCATCATAATAACCACCGTCGTGCACATATATATTCATCCCAAGTCGGACATTTCCGTAAGAAATGCACGTCAAGATAATTTTTCCTTCCATCGCACACCTATCTTCTTTTGCTAAATTTAATTTGATGTAATAGTATAAATATATAATATAAAAATCGGAAGGTGCACCGAAAGAAGGAATATTTAATAGAAAGTCTAAGTTTTGTTATCTGATACTGTTTTAGATCCGAAACCGCGAAGACCGGTAAATTATACCGTTTTTCCGGAAAAATTTCCGAAGAAAATTCAACAGCTGTTTACGTTGCTATATCAATAAAATTTTGGTCGCTACAACAGTAGCGCCGAAACTTTATCTATTCCCGAATTTATTGACAACGGTGTCAGATTCGGTGGCAACAATGGCAGTTGCCTCAGTAATAACCGGGAAGAGTTAGAAGCAACCGGTAAATTCCGGAAAAAAATGACTTACCAACAATGGGATTTTCGACCGTGAAATACCGAAGAATCGCAAGATTAGACAAATTCACCCGTTAAATGAAATGAATGCATATAAATTTGTGAAGAAATACCACTCATGAAACTGGAAAATCGCTTGTGATATCAATGAAATTTATGTAAGACTACTGGGTTCGAACCCATTTCTTCCTCGAGTTGAAAATAGGTTTCTCGAGAGTTGTTTTAACCGTACAGTTTACAGCAAAGGAAATGTTAGATTAAGAATTACGAGTTGCCAGTAGTTACTTTCACTGCATTCTATGACAGAAAGGGTAGTTTTAAATAACATAAAATGTAGGAGTTTACCTGATTTATTTGGTATTTTTCTAAAGGATCTATCGTTGCTGTCGCTATAAAACCCAGTGCAGGAACATTTTCATGCGAGACGCATTCTTGGAGTACAGGAAGTTTAGAATCTGAAATAGATAGAAAGATAATGCAAGGTCAGTACCTTTTACCAGGACGAATGAAATTTAAATTCGTTAATTTTGATTCAGGTTTCCCCGTAGCGATAGTTTTTTACATTTTTTGAGAATACATGCATTTAGGTGTAATCTTAAGGTTACAACGAGTTGATATATAGTCCATAAAAATGCCCATGAATGTTGTTACAATTGTCGTGAACTGTAGAAAATATCAGACCCGATAATGAGTGCTTCTTTTTTATCCTCTGTAGTTTTCTGTCAAAACTTTGCCTTCCTCATATCTCGAATCGATGTATATTAACATAACCAGTTTTTCTTGCAATTATTTCGAGCTAAATGCATGTTTTCATTTAAGTTGCGCGTTTCCTACGAAAAGGCGCATGATTATTCATATACTCTGAAAAAGTATGATTCTGATTTGGTTAATTATTTCATTAAGGTCCAAGAGTAAAAATAAACATGTGAGAAAGTCGCTGAAGAAAAATCAGCGGTAAATATGCACTAGTTCCTGAATTCGAGTGCATAAAACAAATAATAAGTATTAAGTATTAATTATAAGTATCAAGTATAATTCTATTTGATTATGAAACGCAGCAATACCTAATTCAAACATATAAAAACCAATTTATATCTAATTGTTGTCTACAATACCTAAGCACAACAATATTTCTCGCGGTAATCACTCTCTCTCTCTCACGCAACACTACCTAATTCAAATACATAAACAACAAAGCTGTATCTAATTGTTGTCAACAATGCATATGCACAACAATATTTCTCGCGGGAGTCTCTCCTTCACAATCTTGCAACAATGCGAAGAAAAATGTATCCGGTAATTCATTCGTATTCTTGAATGATTTACAGACTGATTCCAATGATCCAGAGGATAAATAAAAATATCCTATTTAGCAGGCGAGTTGATTAGTGAGATTCAAAGATTTAAAGGGATTCTGAGTAATTATCCGAAGACATGATTGATTAAGGTTTTCTCTTATCCCTTCGTCAACAAGTTCATCCCATAAAATAGGGGGTTTTGAATCCTTAATGATCCTTTCTCTACTCCTGGGCAAACTGTAATTAAACTCTCCGTTATTTTTCGTTTTAAAAAGGGGATAAATTCTTTTTAAGTGGAAGCTCTGAGTTAAAGAGGCCATCATATTCCTGGGGATAACGAACGAATGATTATGATAGCCCTAATTTTTTGTGTATTCTTTGAAAAGTGAAAGTAAGATTTTCGTAAAAAGCGCACAAAATAATTTAGACCGAAGGAAATCTTTAGAGGTGATGGATTGCTCCAGATCTGTCTTCTGAATGATGAGGTATGTGCCTCAAGGCATTTTTGCTTACTTTTAATCTTTGGTTAATTAGCGAAATTTTATTCAAAGCAATAATGCGTGTGCTTCTGTATTTTTTGGTCTATAGTAGCGAGCCTAAATCTTAAAGTAACAATTGTTTTATTACATCAAGGAATTTTCGAATACTTTTACAACAATGACACAATTTATTGTTGCGCACAACATTAATGAGTTGGATTGTTTGTGACATCAATATTTTATAGTTGTTCATTATTTAATTATTATTGATCATTATTTATTATTGTTTATTCAAAGCGAATTTCATTAACAGCGAGATGCTAAATTTGAACGAATTCAGTATCCTATTTTTCGCAAATTAACTGATCAGATTTAAAATATATTTGCAAAATTTTAGAAATATTTCTACATTCTTATATTTGCGTGAATTGAACATTAACCTTTTGTTAAGTTTCTTTCAAATGTTTAAGTTTTTCTTCGTAATTAATAGAAAGATATTTGGCAATAACTCACTTTGGTTTTCTATATTTGACTTTTGCACAAAATCTACTCCCTTATTGAGTTTCAACTCCTTATGAAATCAAGTATCTATTGTGAATTATAAGCTTAGATTGATCATTAATTTGTGGTCATTATTCATTTATATTATTAATTTATGTTATACAAGGGGTATATGTGTCGATACTTGATAAGTATACAGATTAATTAATCACGTTCAATAATAATAAATTAACGCATGGGAGAGTTAATACAAATTAATCGAAAAATTTCATTTTTAGCAGCACGGTTGTGGTGATTGTTATCATCACTGTCTTGAATTTATTTCATTATGATTTGAACAATACTTTATTAGACAATACGTTCTTCTCAATGAAGCATTTTAAAGGAGATCCCCGCTTGGGCTGATTGGTAGAGCGTCCTCCACTTTTGGAAGGAGTCATGGGTTCGATCCAGGTTGAAGCCCAACTTTTCCGATAAGAGTTGGCGACAGGAAAAGCGTCAGGTCGTAAATTTAGTTCCAAAACCAAACTTCGTCGTCATGGATATTAATGATGATAATAATAATCATAATCATAATCATAATAACGCGTCCTTATTCACGGGCGAGATTGAGACTAATTAGTATCTTCTTACATCTAACCCTTCATTCACCGTAACAATCAGCTTACTCCATAAATAACGGGAATATGATCAAATAACTTCAGGTAAACAAAAGTGAAGTTGTTATCTGATTGACGTTCCTAAAAGGTTGTAGGATTGTTCGTAAGGAATCAGTTACTTATTATAATTGACTAGAAGATCTTAATTTCGATATTAGAGGCGTTATATTTCATAAAAGCAGTAGAATATTTTAAGTTGGTGTAATAGGTAACAGTGACTGTTATGTAAAACTCGTGATTGTCTAACTATTGTCAGGCGCGCATTATGGATTAAGCAATGTAACAACAATGCATCAACAATCATAACAGAACCAACAAACTCGGAGTAATAAAAAGAAATGAATAATAACAAATAATTTCTACGAACAAGGCCTTGCTGTTGTAGAATTCCATCATCTAGAAATGATTAATGATATTATACTTCTATAGAATAGCGAAATAATCTTTATATACCGTAGAAGTAACGTGGTATCTGGATTCATTTCGTGACGATGACGGAATTTTTATCGAAGAGTAAATTCAATAATGAACGACGAAAGAATTGGGCGTTAGATGCGATAGTAACAGCGGCCGCCAACCTATGGTCAGATGATCCGTGATGAAATTTGGGCATTAATTGCAAATTTTTTTTTAGTCTCTGATTATATTATGAATACTCTTCCTGTCACCAACAAAGGGTACAAGAGTGACAACAATCGCTTCGCAACAATGAAAGCGTGGGAAAGAATCAATGGGGAGTGCGATAAAAAGATAGTTTGGAAACTTTACGTTATTGGACAGCGGGATTCAAAATGGTGAATTTTGCGTTCCTCGAGATCAGAATGGTGTTGTAATATTTATCCGAACGACACTCAAGAAACGAATTAACAATTCTCAAGAGACTCGATGGAATGGAGAACCCGCGTCTAGGAAGTCAAGAAGGAAAGCATTGAGGGATACTAATGCAGGAGGCTGAAATGAATGGAAGGGCTTGAGCTAAGTCGCGGTCACTCCCAAAATAAAGCTGCTCGAGAGAGAGAGAGAGAGAACCACTTGAGAAGACGAACCACTTTGAGTTCGCAAACGTGGGGTCGTGGAACTCACAGGATCGCTCTTTAAGTCTATCGCAATGGCTACTCTTGTTTCCTTAAGTCACTCACCCCTTCTGGAGGCGGGCAGGAGAGCCCCCTGCCTGCGCCGAGGGCGTCGCCTGCGGGGGTGTTCGCTTAGCAGAGATCGTCGGCGCTTTATTCGAGGCGCGGACGAGGCCGTCGCTGGGGGCCGCAGCTCCACCTCCAGTCGCAGCAGCTTCAGCGTGGAGAAGATGTCCCTGCGAAAATAAAACGGACCATTTAGTCTCTTACACATTGTTCGTTGGCATTGTGTTTTGATCAGTTTATTGTTAGATCGAATGTGATCATTGTTGTGGATGTAGAACCAACGGCATTTATTTCATTGTTGGCTCTGTGTTTTGAACTATTTACTTTTAGATCGATGACGTTTGTTGGTATTTAGCCCCAATGGCATTTATTGCATTGTTTTTAATCAAGTTAACGATTTAATCTAAGTTGACCATTTAATAACAATGGTGTTTATTCCATTGTTGGACTTGTTTCTAACCAATTTACCATGAGATTGGGATCGTTTATTGTTGGCGATTTAAGCCCGATGACATTTAACACATCGTTGGAATTGTTTTTATTGATTTATTGTTATATAAAGACATATATGGTCATTGACATATTGACGGAACTCACTATGCGTTACCGCAACAATCCTATAAACACATGCGGAGACACTGTATAAAATTAGTATTACATTAATTTTACATCTACATCTGCCTAGATACCTTACAAGCCGACTTGTTGCAGGGGGTGTACACACATCGAGATGTCAACCTATTTATTTTGCTTGTTACCGTCGCATGTAGTTACAGAAAGGTTTTTGTTTTGTAGTTACATGTTTTTGCTTTTCAAGCGTCAATTTTCCTGATTTGGCGCTTGTTGTCGGATCGGCATAAGAGGTAGCAAGCTCGTATTGAATTCGCATGTCTTCTCTTTGAACATTTCAATCATTCGCAGCTTAGCTTCCAAATCTCCTTCCTTTCTTCCTAGGATTTCCAACCAGCGTCTGAGAGAGAGCATTTGAAAGCGCTTGCTGTTTTACTACCGCATTTGAAAAAAATAATTAAAAAATCATTTTACATATCCGGTCTCAATAATGAAATATGTTTGCGGAGATGTTTGGAAAATCTTTATTTAATTCTGTATGCCTTTCCAAGAAAACCACGTCGATTATATAGAGAACGCCATAAAATTCATAATCAAGAAAATAGCTACCTAAGAAGAAGCGGAATGGGTGTGTGGGTGGTTTAAAAGTGAGAGGATGACCGATAAAAAGTAGGTCGAAGTTGATGGATGGGAGTCTGAAGAAGAGGGACGTGGGCAGTCTAGGAATCAAAAGGAAATGCTAGAAGAGATGTCTCAAGCGGGGGAAGTACGTATCTAAGAACAGGGAAGCATGGAGTGGAATTGCGATCCAAGCAGACCATGAGAGAGCTTTTTATAAAAGGGAAAAATGAATTTGGAGAATGTATTTCAAGAAACGCTGATTTAAATCGGCATCATAGGGCTGCTGAGCACAGTTTAGGATTGACTTAAAAGTTGGAATGAGAGTAACAGTTAGGTAATTATTTCTGCCTCGCATCTCATTTCATAAGCTGGAGTCATTGCGAATTTCAAATAAAATTCACGGAGGAGGCCGTAACTTTGTGGAATTCCGACATTACTCCAATTGTTAAATAAAACAAAGTTTAAAAAAGCAATACTAACAATACAATAATAATACTACTAAGTAAAAGTTATTTGTATTGTCTTTTTCAAACTTTGTTTTATTTAACAATTGGAGTTATTTCGAATTTATCCGCAGTATATAATAATTGATGGTTATGCAGTTTTTCTGGATATTCCTGCGCGAAATAATGACTTACTTAACTTGGATAGTTATATATATGTAAGTTTAAAACAGTAAGTTCATGATAAGAACCTATAATAAAAATTAAAAAGGAAAAGAACAACTGATGTTGATTATCTAATTTTAAAGCAATGTTCCCTTCGAGAGAACCCAGTGAATTGTTTAAATAAAGTGTTAAATATAATCTACGCATAAAAGAATCGCTTTCACGAAGAAAACAGAAAGAAATGGTATCTATAATCTAGTAAAGATCGACTTCCGGTTTTCTTTTACTGCTCTGAAATTCAGCTTTTATTTCCAATTACTTGCAAGTATACGTAACGAATCCGATTTAAGTTTATTAAGTATTCACAGAGTAAAATCACAATAGAGGAACAAGGAAAAATCCTTACAAACCATAATATTTATTGCAAGACGGCCATGGTTTCGGATGCTAGGATCATCATCATCTATGAATCGAAACCATAGTAAACAAATATTGTGCTTTGTGAAAGTTGGAATTTTCCTTGTTCCTTCATATCCTACCACTAACAATAAATCACGGCTCAGGCAGTAGATTCTATAATCATTATATAAGATGCTCTTATGACAATCTTGCAACATTCACCTATTTGAAAGTCAGTGGCAAAGTCTGTGTTTTTAAAATTTCACCTTCGTTTCATTGTTCACCTACCTCTACATATGTACCCTGAAAGCCGCCTTTCGGCGTGTGGCAGAGGGTGTATAGCATACATCATGATTCTACTTCCCTAATGGATTACTTTCGCGTATCGTTCGTGGTGAAAATCAATTTCTGAAACGACTAGCTCTAGCATCTATCCCTCTGATTTTTCTTTCGGTATCGGAACGGCCTATGTAACAGGGAGGACGCATAATATCGGCTACATCTTTTAAGAATGTACCTTTTCTGAAGTTATTAAGTAAATGAAGTCTTTGTTTAAACGTTCTATCATGAGATTTCCTTTCCTGCGCCCTAAAGCATCTGTAACGCTCACTGATTCTCGTAACAATTTCTTACCAAACGTATTCACCTAATTGTCAATGTTCGGTAATATCTAGTTAGGCAATTTATAGATTCAAGATTCATCTAACATGTAAGATTCGGAAGAGTTAAATGTATGCCCGCCTAAAATAGCTTTCTTTACTAAATGAGACGGTTTTATCTCTCAAAACCCCGGTTAAACAACGCCAAATGGGGAGCAGTAGGAGGCAGACCGAAGACTAGGTTTTTACGGCCGTCCATATTGCATTACATTTGCTCAGAGGAAAAAATGCAGCAAACCTCATGGCTGAGGCAGCCATGAGCGACAAACGTCATATACCAGGGAACAAAACATTCCTCTGGGAATATCTTCTTCTCTTTCTGGTACTCCGTCCTTGGAAAGCAATCCAACAGCGTGTTTTACTTCCGTGAGCAGAGTCGCTTTTCGTTTTAAAAATAAGTGACTGTATTAACGAGCATGCCCTTCGCGAGAAAATCAGCTTGCGTGACAATTGGAACACTAACATACGGTGTATGAAGCACGTTTAGAAATATTTATTCCATTTCTTCTTAGTTAACCGTGGAAGATCCTAAGTCACAACGCTCTCTGACATTTCTAGTAATTTACTATTGTTTCTATAGATTTGATATATTTTAATTGTAATTAGCTTGTTCATTAAAACCCTTTAGAGTTAGGCCCAGTATTATAATGTATACTTAATATGGACATAACTAAAGTTTAATTTAGGGCTCACTATTATAATAAGTTAGAGTTAAAGTGAAGATTATAGTTAATATATCTAGATGACGAATCAGCATGCAGATTGACTATAAACTTCACTTTAACAATACAATGTAATACTAAAATAAATAATAGTTTAAGTCCATTTTAAGTATAAATTAAAATACCAACCCTAAAACTAGTTATATATACGTAATATTTACAACCATTAAATCATACGGTATGTATAGTTCAGCATATGATTCAGCATTAAAACGCTAATGTGCTAGGTTATAGTTATTTTTCTTTTCTTTGGTGACAATGTAGATCCAAATTAATTATTCACCATGGAAATAAATATCCATCGATGTAATAGAAAAATACAAAAAAAGTGGGTATACATTGTCTTAAGATTATGTATGAATTAAAACTTCTTCAAATAAAAGCTAAAAGGAGGACAGATATAATAAAGCATAAAGACTATGACAATGAATAATCGTTGATTATGGTAACGCATAGTTTGAATGTGTTTGAAAGATTCGACAACAAAAATGACGAATACAAACAAATACACCAACAATACACAACAAAGGAATTCTATGCTGCAATTTCTACTACTAAAATAATCAGTATTATCTCTAACAAGAATAACTTTGATTACCATAGGAATTCAGTCATGTTTATCGTTCCTTTTTTTAAGATCGTAATCTCCAAATTACATACGATGTGTCATACTGATGACACATCGTTAGTATTCATAATAATAAATATTTTGATATGTGCTTTCATTAGCATCAGCATTCAGTGATGGACAATGTTTCTTTTTATGCAATCACTTCCCTATACTGTATCACTACATGGAGTATTCTTTACCAATTTATCGATTTAAATCGGTTCTTTTCATCTAAATTGCTAAGATAGATGTTCTTTTATCTATATAGTTCGGATTCATTCAGTTTTTACTTAATTTTGTAATGTTTTCTCAAACCATCTTGTATTTTTTATGCCCTTTAGCTAAGTTGTCTAAAGTTTATGCCCACAATCAGCGTTTAAAGAAGCATCTCGTACTTCATTGAAAAAATTCGGGTTGAAGTTACATTTCAGGTCACTGGACTCCGTTAAAGTCTCCAATACAAAATTTAACCAGATTCTACTCTACATCTACACTAATAGCCTGCAGGCCGCCTTTCGGCGTGTGGCAGGGGGTGCAAACACCAAGCGTTCGATTTACCTCTTTAGTTTATTGTTGTCGCGTATCGTTCGCGAAAAGAATGAGTCCATAAAACGACTTGTCCTCGCGTTCTATTTCTTTTATTTTACTCTCGGATCAGCCAAAGTAGCAGGGGGGTCGCATAATACCGATTACGTCTTTCGCAAATGTACTTTCTCTGAATTAACCAAGCAATTCCATTAAAATCTCTTAATTTATCTAGCTTCTAATCTCACGTCTTTCAAGGATTCCCATCCTGCGTCTGAAAAAAATGTCCTGATGCTTGCTTTTGTATCGTACCATTTTTTATAGAAATCATATCGCCTAGCACTACACTTTCTCGAGTTCGCGAGTTCATGCTTCATTTCCCGAATCCCATATACTCGCATATTCCAGATGGGGCCAGACTAATAGGTGAAATGACATCATTCTCTAACCTTTTTATCGCATCTACCTGCAATGCGCTCTATAAAACCGAGCCTTTTAGTTGCTTCAGTTTGAAGTTTTTCTGAATATATGCTCCACTTTAAGTTATTGGTAAGAGTGATCGATATATTCAACTGAGTCAACTATGAATGAGTATTGAATATGAAATAAATCGTTTGATAGTGAAATTCTGTCATCGTTGCTGGATATTTCTCTATATGTTATAGAGACATCTGCAAATACCCCCACATTGCTATCAATCTTGTGGCTCAGGTCATTGATCTACATCAGGAAGACGAGAGGTCCGATTACGCTGCCTTGAGGTACGCCTGAGGTAACTTTGAATTTATCCGAAATGACGCCGTCTAGTATTACTTGTTGTTCTTCCTGGTAGAGGAAATCCTCGATCCAGTCAATTAATTCCGTATTAACACCTGTTAATTTTGGATTATAAATTTTGTAGAGAGAGAATCTGTCGAATGCTTTTTTGAAATTAAGGAATTGTTTTTCATTCTCGGTAGGGTTCCAGATGTCTTGGTCTCATATTTTTAGCTCCTGGTAAGTTTGTAATAATAATAGTTTTGTTATAGTTCGTGATAATGCCTCACTAAATAGAACTAGATTTAGAAAAAGGTGTGCATTCTAAGCGAGATCGGTACTATAAAGTTCTTGCCTCAGCCTGTGGATGGTGGTAATACTTCTTCCACGTTCGCAGCCTTAAATGGAGAATGCAAAACAGTAATAGTCGCGGAGGAGTTAACTCGATTAACTTTTCTTCCAGAGGCTATAAATCCATCGAAGCCAAAATCGCATGGGTAGGAAACCCAAGAGTAAATCCTCCTTGCAACAAAGAGACCATAACTCATCGGCGATATTATCACCTGGAATTATTAACCTCTCTCCGGGAAGATTGCATCCATTCCTAAACGGATCGTCAGCTGCGGATTATACTTCCCGCGCTTTCCCTCTAATCATTCCGCTATCGAATGTCAAACTCGATTCATCTTTCGATGTACCGCGGAAGTCATAACCTCAACACGTGCCCCGCGCAACTCGAACCGACGACTCGGTTTAAAGAAGAAGAAGGAAAAAAAACCACATTTTCGCCACACCTTTTTGAGTTCGGGAAACAAAATGGCGGATCCGCAGCAGCAGCTCCTCCTTGTGGGAAACGCTTTGCACGCAAGTGGCGTGAAATATCTCTTCACTTTTGGAAGAGAGCCAAGGAAATCATCCCTTTTTTAAAAAGAGAGAGCACCTCGCGGCTCATTGAATTCGAGGGAAGAATGAAGCAGAGATGTTCTCAAGAGGCGCGCGAACGGAAAAGAGGAGGAAAAAAAAACAAATGAAAAACGGGGCGCGTGAGGATAACCGTGCGTGCGGTTTCCCTGAGGAACGGCTAACGAGTGCCACCCTCTTTCTTCTCAGATGCGGAATTATTCATTCCGAAAAAAAATAACAGGAACGAAGCGAAAAATTACGAATGCAGAACGAGGGGTTTAATAAAGGCCCGAAGCGCTAAAAACCTTTCAATCGATCGGAGCTCTCTCTCTCTCGAGAGAGGAAAAAAAATCCGCTATCGAGATTTTTATTGAGGTAAACGCTGGAGGGAGAGGAGGAAAGAGGTGTTGAAAAATCAAAGGAAGATTAATTTTCGAGTTTCGCGAAAGAGGGCGAAGTATTTGACGGAGGCGAGAAGTGAAGGGATTTGCGAAAGCCGCAAGGGACGCCGGGATGCATTAATGAGAGAAGGGTACGAATCCGAAGGGGTGTATGTACAGTTACGACCGGATTCAGGGAAAGGACTGATGCGAAAGAATGGGTTTATTAGATTGGGGAATGCCGTGCACGATAAGGAGAAGGGCGGTAGAAGAAAGTAATGGAGAAGAGAAATTTGCAAACAGTTTTATGGATAAATAGGCCCTTTATTGGCGAGGATATGCCCGTTTGGGCCCCTCTGTTACCTATTCATTTAAGTATAATTAATTACCAAAATAATGCAATGAAAAAAAGATAATATTCACTTCGAAGGAAAACATGCAAAAGGAAGGGGGGTGTAAAATACAAGCGAAGGTACGGCAAAAAATACAAAGAACGACTATAGGGACTCTACAAAAACAGAAAAATCAAATAAAATGAATAAAGAGATAAAAAATCAAAATGTATATCTTTTGGTTATGTTAATTAATTTATAAGTATGTTTCTATAGCTACTTTTAGGTGTTTAATGTATTGTTAATTTTTATCTATTTATAAGATAAAGAATAACAATGCACACCTGAGAATTACAATAGATACATGATTGTAAATTAATTAACATAATCAATGCATTCACATCACGATTATTGAGCGACTAATAACGACAATTCTGGCCAAAGACATTCGTAAAATACATTTCAGAACAGGTTTTAATCACACCTGAATTTTTTAGTACCTCATAAAAGAGAAAAATCTGAACATATGCGGAGGAAAAATAGTCAAATTATTAGGAAAGCGAATTGGACTCCAGGTGCGTTTGAATTGAGCAATCCGTTATTTTGTCGGTAAACAATTTGCAATTCATTAATTTTGTAAGTGTTATTTTTAATAATAAAAAAATTAAAATTAAATTTATTACTTATATTTCTGGTAAGCCTCTATCGTTCTTAACATGGTAGAAGACAAACTGTCGTAGAAATAAGCCAATAACACTCAGTAAATTTTTAAGTTACATTCTAGTGTTTATCTTAAGAGATACAAACAACAGGTGGATTGCGGCACGCAATCGCAAACAGGGAACGGGCTTCAGGAATTTGGTTCTATAAAACTTATTTTCCATATCATTTGCCTAGTACTTGTCCGAATTACAGAAATATCACAGATTTTACATCACTCTTGGTATGATTTAAATTTCATAAAAATCATCCTTTGCATCGGCTACATTATGTAATAAAATGAAACCAATAGCAATAATATCGGTTTAATCTAGCCTAGCACTAGGCCAAAGTTCTTAACGATATTATCAATCATGTATGTACTCTTAGGAATGTCATCACCCTTTCGGGATTCGAACTGGGGACTCGTTTTGATTTCCTTAACGGAATTTAAAGGAATCATAAAATACACTAAAATTAGCTTTTTTTTGCAAAAATATTGAATTTAAGTTTAGAATATAAAATCAAAAAAAGAACCAAAAAACATTAATTATTAATTTGCATGGTAATATAAGAGACAACTTGAAAAAAAAAAGTTATATATGTTTTCACAAAGCTGTCCAATGTCATTTGAATTGATTTTAGCATGTTTTCACAATTCGAGTCAGCAATTATAAGTAAATATCAAGGAATACCCAATTTAATTTTTTCGTACTATACTAACTGTGAAATGCAACCATTTGGAAATTAATTTTCTTATAAAAATACAGAAAATACACGGGTTATTATTTTAAATTGGTAACTTTAAAGCAAGTACATTTCGTTGATGGATCCACGAGTAGATGGTCACTGGTCACAGTGAAGAGGTGGTCACTGTACGCATAATATAGTACATTTAATTCCGCGGGTACCGTTAAAAACTGGTATGAAGCAGATAGTCATTATAGGGAGGTGGTCATATCGGCAGGTTCTACTGTAACTCATACAATTAATGTTTCCCTATACACTAACCACGTATGCAGTTGAATTATATATTCTGAATTGCACCCAGTGGCACCAGATGATGCACCTACTTGTATCGTGGAAATTGTAACAATAACAATAAAAATAACAATCACAACAAACGTAACAACGGTAATTAAAATAACAATCCCAATAAAAGCAACAATCACAAGGAATATAACAATTACAATAACAATAATAACTAAGGATGTGGGATATATTATTGGAGGAAATGCGTGAAAAAGGAATGCAAGAGTATAAAAGGGTAGAAGGGAAGTCAAATTGTACGGGTAGATTAGGAAGAGTAAAATGGGAGGACGGATATGAGGGAATAATGTCACAAAGACTCGTTGAGCTTAAAGGAGGGGGTCGATGTAACGGTGAAAAGCGAATTAGAGTGAGCCGTAGAGGAGAACATCGCATTCAGAGGACAAAGCACTTCGATTCATGCAAATGAGATCCAGAAAATTAAATCCGTCCAAAACAATCGGCCGTGGACTGATTAAAGATATGAGGGGACCAAGACAGGGGTGGGCGACCTTTTGGAATTGGAAGATCCCACGTTGATGTACCGCAGTTGTACCGCAATGTACATGTCTAAATTCCCAAATCGAAGCTGTAAAAGAAAATAACTTACTTGACAGCGATATATAGCTGCATCTCTTTCAGTTTTATTACGTCCCAAGGGTTAATGTATTTGTACTTATTTGAACCATCTTTAGAAAGGTTGCAGAAGTCTCATATCGGACCTTTGTTATGTATGTACCACATACCTCAGAAATATTGGATATCTTGCGAAAGGTATCTCATCTAAAAGATGAGGAAATGAAAAAGTCTATCGTAGCCGAGACTTCAAACAGGGTCTTACACTTTCCGGGAGGTTGCTCTAACCAATGAAGCTATCACGACGGAACAATCTCTCCTATTTCCTAGGTGGGACACGGTGTGCCGCGTGATTGTCTAAATCCAAAGGAGTTTTTCTATAGAAAGTGCTCTAAACAAGACCCCTTATCTAATTTTCTTTCATCCTCAAAGACTGTGGATGTGATACATAACGTAAACCTAATGGGAGGGGTGAATAGATTTCTATTATTTTTCCGTAAATATTTACGAAGATTGTGAACATTTTTCTCCAGTGCGAAAATATTGTTTCGTTATTCTTTTACTTTAACTTTTATCTCTCCAAATAAGAGCGGGTGATTTGATGAATGGGAAGCATTCTACGAATTCACACCAAATTGGTTATTAAACGCACATTGAAAATGTTGCATCATTACTCGCTACTTCAATTAATTTTTCATAAATTTCATCCAATTAGTTAGCTAGAATAGAGAAACAGCATGCGTAATAAGTTGTAGAGTATTTATCTCATATTTATGACGATTTGTTGCGATAGGACAAGTTGCCTGCGCGTTGCTTGGACTTGCTTAAGATTCAGGGCAGTCTCACTCACTTGAGAATGAATTATATAATTGTTCTTTTTTTTGCTCATCGAGTAATTCATCTCTTCAAATGCAACTCCTCTTATGTCTGTTTAATCGGCTATGAAATTTTAATCAGGAATAATTTATAATATTGGGCTGTTTTTAGGAAAGAGATTACGTGAGTGCTGTCTAAAAGCCTTCCTTGTAAACATGAAATGTTGTCTTCCTGAGCGTAAATAGTTAACACTCTTATCATATCCGATTACGATGATGTCGTAGAGAATTGATTTGAATGTACAATTCCAAATAGTGTTTGCCGTCAATAATGCAAACATTGTTACAATTGTTGTTTATGTTGATAAATACAGCTGCTATGATGATAAATATTGGTATCAGGGCGATAGGTATTGTTGCCACGAAGGCAATGATTGTTGGCACACCGGTGGTCATTGTTGCCATGGCAATAAGTATTGTTGACATTATTATTATTATCTAGGAGTTGCGTCACAGCACAGTGGTACTTACCAACCTTTTGCCTTTCGCATCACACTACATATCAACTCAAATTTCGCGGCACACTAAACCAAACTGTCAAATGTTCCAGTGTAGATTCAAATTGTAAACGAAAACCCTGGCTACGAGGTAAATGTCTGTGTCATTACCGTCATCTTCTATTAAACTATATATATATTATCAATAAGTTATACATTTATATATCTTTCTCGCGCGTTGCGCGGGACACCAAGAGCTTAGTACGGCTTACCGGTTGAGAGGGGCTACAGCGAGGGATCTTTAAACGTCTTCTGAACGGAGTAACCTTTCGACAAAATATCTTTCCGCGGAATTTCCCCCAGCTTTCATCGTCATGCAAAATATGCTTCCCGCAGCCGCGTCGAAGCGAGTTCGTAACAACGCCAAACCAAGTCATCTGCCCCCGGAGTGGTTAGGGCGCGCCTCCGTTAGATCGGGTCACAGTCGCCGCCCCCGGGTTAAGCCGAGGTGGGGCGGGATAGCAAATCCACATTGTACGTCCGCCCCACACCCAAAATCACTTCCGGACACTACGCCCTCTGCAGAACCATGCCAGCGGCGCCCTCTTGCGAGAGCCGAGCAGTGACCCCTCGGCGACAATCGATAACGTTCGGCAATTTCCCTTCCCATCGCCTATAAATGGAAGGCAATTTTCCCCGTCCCACGGCTAAATAGGTCTACCAACTGGGAAGCAAACGCCGGTCGCATTTATTTCCACGTCGGTCCTTTTTATATCGGGAGGAGATGGGCGTAAAGCAGGCGAAATTGGCCGCGATTACGGGACAATGGCGGAAAAATACGCGCTCCCGAGGGTGCGAATTCCGATGGCCTTTTATTTCTTTCTCTGGGTGAAGGTCTGTCGGAGATAATTGGTCCAGGATGAAAAATGCTGATCGAACGGTCATTTCTGTCGGTTAAACAAAAAACTGCACTCAATTTCTTTGGGAATATTTTTGAATATTCTCCTCTTGAAACGAAATAGATGAACGTTTGTATCCGAAGAGAATATTTCCAAAAAAAGATTGGGTAAACATTTTATTTATTTTCTTTTAGTCGTAGCTGATAATTTGAACTTGGGCTTTGTTCTGTATGTTTATTAAAATTTAACACCTTTCGGTGTTCTAATTGGTTGATTTATTCATCCATAACTTCGGTTCAATATTGTTGACGTATTGTTTACATTTGCGGGCTTTAGCAACCAGTACCGCGTTTGTTCGGCCATCCTCCTTTCCATTGATTTTATTTTCAAGGTAAGAAAGTTAGGGTAGTACAGGGATAGAATGACGTAGCTTTTGTAATTATGACATTTCCGAAGTTATTCATGTAAACATAGCGATAAATCCGCCATGTTTACATGAATTTACACGAATCCATCATGTTTACATGAATCCGCCATGTTTACATGAATTTACATGAATCCATCATGTTTACATGAATCCATCATGTAAACATGGCGGATTTATCGTAAATTTCGGAGATATCACTAGTTACAAAAGTACATAATCACACCCCATCTGTCAGGATCTCTGTGTTTACAATACATTTTTAATCAGATGAGAGAAATTAATATACACGAGATTCTCCGTAATAATTATGTAGTTTCCGCCAACTGTTGGTTCATTTTTATCGATATATTAAGTGGTTAACTTCAAATACCTTACTACTAAATTCAAGATTATAGTATACGTATGACCCAAGCAACATTACTGTTGGAAAATAAACAAAAGGTAACATCCAAAAAGACAGGTGAATAATTATTCGTCGAAGAGAAATTCAAGGATTCTCTCAAATTTAGGAATACATATCCACAGCAAATGTAAACGATTCAAGACAACGCGTTCAATTTATCTTTTGAATTCAATTATCTCTTGCGTGATTTCGTTTCTCTATTTTTATTTTACTTTCTCCTTGAAACCTCAATTCCGCTGATTCCGAAGAAGAGATTTTGCGCCAGTTTAATTCCGAGATCATAATAGGGTTCAATTTCGCCTTCTGAATAACAAAAGGCAGATTTATGAAGATTCCAGCGGAGCGAAGACTCTCATTTCGTTTCGAACCAAGGGATAAAATGAGATGTCAGTTCGCGAAAATAAACCACCCTTTTCCTTACATATTTTGGCCATGCGTCATCCTCTGAAACATCTGAAAGATATATTAAAATGCGGATGGCACGTACTTTCACAGCGTGTTTATTTTCAGGCTCCTTTCGCTGATATTACAATCTGCTAATCTGCATCTTTCTTCTTTTCGAAAGTGAAGGTGGAAATATTTCAGAAGGAGGGGTAGTGTTCTTTTCGGTCCTAAGTTGACGCATTTGTCTCTATCTTGGGTTATGAGGAAAGAATTTTAAAAATTTTCTAGCGATCTGTCTTGTATGCAAGAGCGTAGCCATGGTTTGCCTCTGGGGGTTGGGGGGGGGGTATTTCTGAGCCATACAGTAAACGCAAAATTGCCTACACTCCTGGAGAAGCCCAACTTCTGCACTAAATTATTATTATTATATACATGCGTTAAAATTGGACCACGGTCCGGTGGCAACGATAATACAATCTCATATAGATATATACACATAAATACATCAGTCGCTACAGCCCGTCCGGAACAACAATCAACAATCACTACATTACAAACTACATCCAGCAATCCTTACATTTAGTCAACAATAGTTATCAACAATCCTTACATTATAAACAGCATCCAACAATCCTTAAATTTCGTCCAAAGTAACAACAACAATTACATTACATTACATTACAAATGACATCGAAAAATCCCAACCTTACGTCTAAAAATAACAGCCATCAATCACTACATTCTGAATAATATCTAAAAATGTATACATTGCATCTAAAATGATTTTAGACACGTTTAAGCATTTATCATGTAAATTTCATAAAGATGGAATCAGATTTGTATTCTCACAAGTTGTTATGATTGAATATGAAATACAGCCACGAATACTATTCATTTGCCGAAATTTAGCTATTTGTATTAAATGTACTAAATATTCTTCATATGTTCATTGTACTGCACTGACGTGGAAGTTTTCCACTCATAGCATTCTGATTCGATGAGGAAAACGGGGTTGAAATACCTCACTCCTCATCTTATGTAGTAAGCCTCATTCCCTCTCCATTCTGACCAATAAAAGGGCGGAGGTTCAAACTTCCATCAGTATAGGCTAGCTACTATGCGGTCACACGTTTGATTCCCACTGTGACTGATTGAAAATTGCCTATATATTTACTTCCGTACCATTCCTCCTTGTATTAACATGCGTGCAAAGTCCTTGAATCTTCAACCGACCGTCCTAAGGAAAACGAATTTGATGACATTCTGGTCAGTTTCATCTGTATTATCGCGTAATTGTACCGGAAACAACTAAGGATTCATGCAAATCTTTTATCATAGAAATTTAATCGAATTTCCTGAGTTTTGTGATATAATCAGAACTGAAGAAGAACTCAGAATACTAGCATATTTATGAAGCATTCATGATCGGCTTAGAGGAAAACAAATTAAAATTTAGGTGAAAATAATGTCATGAAAGATTTCGTTTAGAATTGAGATGATTATATGTACTCTGAGCCACTTTCGTTTTGAGAAATTCACTCTATAATTTTTAAACAGCTGTCCTGATGCATCATACTAGAGAGATTTTTCGATTAAGACACATCTCCGAAATTCGTGATTTACCCGGCGTGATACCGATATAAATTACGCAGAAAAATGGCCGAAACCACATGAATGGATTATATACTTGAATGACCGAAATTTCTTACAATTATGTTGGCGCAGAGTTTTATTAAGATATGTTCGCAAATGTCAGGATTGGACAACTTTGTCAAAGGGCAGCTGAGAGCCTTCAGTCACGCAACTCCGGAAGCGTTTTGGAATATTAGAGCAGTCCTATTACAATCTCTGGAAATGCAAATGAGAGTCGCGGGGCTATTCATACGTAGGTCGCGAGCCTTTGCCAAGTTCCTCGTTCTTCGTAAAATGAAACGCCTGCCTAAGAAAGCGCTTCACCGAGTAGAGTAAGTGGGTTATTCCAGGGGTTGGCAACCTTTTATCACCATAGGGTCACGATTGTGCGTTGCGTATACTTTAGACGCGAACTAAGCGTCCACTAATCCTGCTCAGAAGACGTGTGGTTCGCATGGAAGACACGTACAGGTCGGCTATGTCACGCGACCCTTCAGGTTTGAGAAACAACAATCGGTTCATTACAACATTGATAACAACAATGTCGAGAGCTGATTTTATACTACAAAGTTCAATTGGATCATTACGACAATGAAATCAACAATGCTGATAGCTGATTTTATGCTGAAATGTCAATTGGTTCATTACAAGAATGAAATCGACAAAGTTGAGAGCAGATTTTATGCTGAAAAGTTGATTCTATCGTTTGTCTAGTTTATAGCCTATGTCTAGAATTAAGGGTTAGATGTATGAAGAGACTAATTAGTCTCAATCTCGCCCATAAAAAAAGACGAGTTATTATTATAGAATGGGAAGACTTTACTAGAGGAAGACCATACGATCTTCAAAGAAGACGGGTAAGGGTGGTATAGTTACTTGAGTTATCAATTCTCTTGAAATACACTTGAGTTATCAATTCTCAGTCTTATCTCCTCCATTTCCTACTTCCGCATTATGAAGACTAAAATTTCCTCTGAAATGAGCAAATTTCGTCACTTCCGCGCCTCGGACGCACGTTTCAGAACGAATCTTAACGAAATTTGAGGAGGAAAGTAAGGTTTCCTCGTTGGAGGAGGAAACTTTGGGGACGTTTATAAACGACGAACAGTATTTCAGGAACGTGACTAAAAGATGCGTGATAAATTTCAGAGGAGTGATAAAAGCATTATCACGGTGATGAAATTTGTTCACAATCTCTCAGAAGTTTACTGTATTAAAATAGGCAAATTTCAAGCGTTGAAGTTTTAACTGTTGGTTGTAAAGTAATAGTGTACACTAATTATAAATAGTGTAGACTTGAGTGCCATTTGACTTGTTAAAAGTGTTGTTATAAGCGTATCATTTCGCACATATTGGCTCCCACCGGAAATCGAACCCGGGACTGCTTCCACGAAAGGCGAAAGCACTACCCACTTGGCTATCTGGGAGCCCAACTGTAATTTTTTAGTTCTTTTTTATAACATATAAATTATGGATAATGAGTCAAATTTATGTATAAATTTGAACGAAATCAAAGATTCTTTCTCAGTGATTAATACGGTTTTCAAACGATTACAGCAATTTCTTTAGGGTCTGAGTTACTTACGGTACAAGACGATAGAGGATGGTTCTTTTGGTGACGTTACTTGCTAGTGAGATCTAAGGTAGGCGTTTTCTTGCTGTGGTGTATTATTTTCTAAGTGCAAACTTGACTTTTTAAACCCACAAAGTAGTTTTCTTCTGTACAATTTTTCAAGCTATCTCTTTGAATTTTATATGACGAAGGCTTATATCTAATAATATACTCGATAGTCTCATTTTGGCCGAATAATGTCGCATTTAATTATTATAACTTTTTCTCAGTTTTCGTGGTGTTAATTCTGAACCTGTGACGGGTCTTAACCAAGTCACATGTCACTTTACATTTTTCTTTGACGAGTGTTAATTATTATTCTTATTAATTAATAACGTGGAACATTTCTTATGATGGAGCAGGTATCCAGAATTATAGATTTTTGGAGTGCAATTTATGCTTTTGGGGGCAATTGTGAGACATTATTTTTATTATTATTATTGTGATCATTATTATCATCATCATTATCATCGTCATAATCATTAACATCATCACCCCTTTCAAAATATGTGCGATAGTGTATTTCAGAAAAACTTAGTGATGATCTTTCTAGAAAATGCCTCCATCATTAGATACTTCTTCATAGTGAAGTTTCTAAGGTTACGGGCGTAACAAAATAGGTATCCTAAAGGACGTTGCCATGGTTACGTTTCCTGATGAAACTGCAGTGTAATTATAGTTGCAGAATCTTTAATTTAGTATTTTNCCGAATATCCAGTTATCGACAGATTGACGCTTTTCGCGGAATATTCTGAAGGGTTATCCTTATTCATATTTTTCACAAGGCGAGTTTTTGGAATATTTCTCCGATGAGAAATTCATTAGGACCGAGTATTCGTCGAGGAAGCATTCAGAACGTTACCTTTGTCAAACGTTTATCATTCTACAACGATGAAAATTAAATGCGAAAATGACGTACCAATAATGGAAATAAACAATGCGAGAAAGAGGAAACAATGACTCCGTTGCCTAGTTTATTTGCATTGTTGAAAATTGAATGGTATTTTGATTGCTATGTATTTGGTTTTAAGAATGTTTTATGTCGAATATTTAGAATGCCTATCTTCAATATGACTACGACATTAGGAACCTGTAAAGTAAACCTTTACTTGTTACCGTGGTGTAGTAAATGTTTAATTATATAATTTTGCGACTTTTTAAAGTACAATAAACGTTTTCCTTTTTATTAACCTACGCTTGCACCAATTAAAAAAAAAGTTAATTAGAACTTAAATTTTTAAAGTTTTGCGAAAGTGAGAGTTAAATTAATTCCATAAATGTGAAATAAATCACCTGAAGGCCATCGATCTTCGACCATCTATCTAAGGATGAATGTTTTCAAGGAATATTCTGCAGGGGAATCTCGAGCGAATTTCCCGGAAGAGAATTATGAATCGAATGTATTTCGATGGGCAATCATCCTCAATCGCGACACTGGAACCAAAGAGTTTCCGAATAAACTCGGAGTGCATTTTTCTCGTTTAGGAAACGCTACAAATTCCCCATTTTGCAGAAATTCATCATGCGAAAACGATGGATCCTTATCTGCATCTTCTCTTCAGCGAACTTTTCCCACTCATTAAAAGCCTTTTCTTTTTCGCTTCGGCGTCGACAAGTTGTGCACGGCGATTCAATCAAGTTTCACGTGTCTGGAGGCCATTCGCTCTCATAATAGGCAAACAAAGCAGTTTGCACCGGTAGGCACCAATTACCTCGCGTGTTGTTTCCGAAGCGTCCCTCTTTTCTTTCGGTACAAATTGGGAGTGGCCACTGGGAGGGAGGTTCACTGCCTGCTTTTGTGAAGTTTTAATTCCTCCCACTGTGGAGTTCCCTGAACTCTTCCAGGGCACACTGGTGTGGGTACCAAATGTGACCAATTAAGCATTTTGATGGACACTCAAAATCTGGAATTTTTGTCAAATTTCCGCGCCGTTTTGGTGCCAATTAATTAATCAATTTGTTACAGATGGGCCAATAGTCTGGTAGCAACGTTATTGTTAAAATTTACATTACATTAGACTAATGCAGCAGTACAACATTACAATAAAGAGAAAATGTAGCCACAACAATGCTCCATTTCAATACAGATATCTTCTAGCTACAACAATTATCAATTACGATATATAAATCTCTTAGCTACAACAATACAGCATTGCAATACAGATACCATCTAGCTACAACAATTATCAATTACAATGTACAAAGCTGTTAGTTTCAACAAAACACCATTCAAGCCAGAAGCACATCTACCCACAACAATGCACTGTAACAATAAAGGCACCATATAACTACAACAATGCACCAGTACAATACAGATACTATCTAAGTATAACAATTTTCCATAAAATTGCATATATCTCCCTTACAAATAATACATTTTCTTCAAAAATTGCTTAAAGCTCCTCAATAAAAATTAACAAATATCAATCCTTAAACTTTATTGTAATCTATTATATATCATAGTACATGTTTCTTCAGAGTTTCCAGCAGGCCTTCGCGGAAACAGTAGCAGACCCTCAGTGAATTTAGTGTAAGGAGATTGTGGCTATCATTGTTAGCAACAATTGCTAACAATGATAGCCAGTCAGGCTATTTGTTACGCCTTTCATCGTTGTCCTCCAATTGGAATTATACAGTTATGAATTAGGGGAAATGGAGTGCTTGATGTAAAATTGGGGCATGAAAATGGCTGACAAAAGACGGAAGTATAGTTTTACTTCAGTTCCTCAACATTTATCATTAATGTTATCCCGATTATCTCGCTAAAGATTAAATTTGCAAAATTTATTCTGATTATTGTTTCCCTGTCTAATTACCATGTTCATCGTTGCCTAGCTTTGTATGATGCTAGCTCGTACTTTCTGTCAACTTTTCTTCTGTCACTGGACATTGGCTTGTTTCAATTCAAATTGTGATAAAATGATAGAGCCTAAATAAAATAATTTTTTCATAATATTTCAACAATGATGTCATTCGCAATATTCCAGCGTGATAATGCGGGAGACATGATATCCAATTATTTAATTCTCAATGTTCACGTGTTGTCATGGATACCTGAATAGTTGAACATTGAGTCTATTGCTCTTAGGGTGCTGGTGTATAAAATGTTGTCGTTTTTATGCCGGGATTGAAAATGATGTAAATGAGAATGCGCTGGAAATAAAACCTTGTCGTTATGACAGGAACAACATTAGGATGTGTTTTATTTTTATACCTTGGCGTTCATAAAATAAAGTGGTTTTCGCCATTTTCGTCTTCCAATTTTCGAGTAATACCGTTCCCATGCCGTGAGCCCAATCCGAGCTATTTTAGAAAAATTTATGGCCCATGACTTATGACTTTCGCAGCAGAAAAAACTGCGACAGCTAAATTAGCGCTGCTCTTTCGGAGAAAAGTTACGGAGGATTCCGAGATTTGAGGTTCGTCCCTTTGTAGCCACCCTTTGAAAGGGAAACTCAGTCGGAAAGAGAAAATAAAGTCGAAGCATTCCGTACCATATACTTTTTTTAACGACGGCCGAAAATCCCAATATATAGTGGAACTGCGAGCGTCCCTAAATCATCTTCCTTTTTATATTTTGTTCGGCGGATAAGACCGTGACCGACTAGACGGAAAACGAATAAAAGAGTTCGATACAGGGGAGACTCCGCTATCGAAAATACCCTCAATGCTGAGGGAATGTGTTTGCTGAGTTTATCGCTGGGAAACGTGGAGCTGAAGAAAGCCTGGGTTATCCTCTGTTTGTTGATTTACAGCTGGAAAACTCACTCGGTTTCGAAAAGTGGGAAATATCGTCGATGCTGTCTCATCGATTGATCGATAAAGCTTTTGCTTCACGTCGAAATTTCACGTTTATCAGGAAAATTCGATATTTTATCGTAATTTTTTAAAAATTAACTTCGAATTGATTGACTTCGATGGAATAAATCTGTGGGTATATTGGTTCCCGATCGATTAAAAGGTGAATATTAATCTCTATGGACATGATAATGCCTGTTTTTCTATGATAATACGTTCTTAAATAAGGTTTTCGATAATAGGTTTTCTCAGAAGTATTCTTACTTGCAAATCACAGCTAATTATTTATTAGATAACCAATCCTTTCCGTCAAAACTTCAATTACGCATATTTATTTATTATTATTCCCAAAAGGTGTTTCATTAGACTGAATTGCCATGTAAAAATCCTTTATAAGACTTACTGTTAATCATAAAATATGTTTTATTGAGTGCTACGATTTCGGTAGAGATTATCATTATTATTATTATTATCACCGGTTTCCAAGCAACAGCAACCCATGGTAACATATCCTTAATGACGAATAGAATTTCGAGTGAAGTAGTTGATTGCACATTTCCGAATTTCCAGTTATCGACAGATTGACGCTTTTCGCGGAATATTCTGAAGGGTTATCCTTATTCATATTTTTCACAAGGCGAGTTTTTGGAATATTTCTCCGATGAGAAATTCATTAGGACCGAGTATTCGTCGAGGAAGCATTCAGAACGTTACCTTTGTCAAACGTTTATCATTCTACAACGGTGAAAATTAAATGCGAAAATGACGTACCAATAATGGAAATAAACAATGCGAGAAAGAGGAAACAATGACTCCGTTGCCTAGTTTATTTTCATTGTTGAAAATAGAATGGTATTTTGATTGTTATGTATTTGGTTTTAAGAATGTTTTGTCGAATATTTAGAATGCCTATTTTCAACACGACTACGACATTAGGAACCTGTAAAGTATTTACTTGTTAACGTGGTGTAGTAAATGTCTAATTATATAATTTTGCGACTTTTTAAAGTACAATAAACGTTTTCCTTTTTATTAACCTACGCTTGCACCAATAAAAAAAAAGTTGATTAGAACTTAAATTTTTAAAGTTTTGCGAAAGTGAGAGTTAAATTAATTCCATAAATGTGAAATAAATCACCTGAAGGCCATCGATCTTCGACCATCTATCTAAGGATGAATGTTTTCAAGGAATATTCTCTAGGGGAATCTCGAGCGAATTTTCCGGAAGAGAATTATGAATCGAATGTATTTCGATGGGCAATCATCCTCAATCGCGAGACTGGGACCAAAGAGTTTCCGAAGAACTTTCCTCACGGCCATTTTCTCCTGGACGAATTTCTAGGCCTATGTTTTTCTTCTCTAACAACTTGTAGATGAAAGGAGAACTTGTCTGAGTCTATGGTGGATATGGTAGCTTGGTTTGGACAGTGGGGTCACGTAAAATATATTTGTGTCGTCACCTTGAGTTAAAATAGTCTTTATTGCAACAGTAAACATAGTTTCTGCATTATTACATTATCATTATCATCATTGTTGTTGTTGTGATCATTATTACCGTATATTGATTTTTGCGCATGTGCTATTGTTACGATACTTTAGCATCCCTGAAAATTTATACTTGAACTACATCTACATAAATACCCTGCAAGCCTCCTTTCGGCGTGTGGCAAGGGGTGTAAACACCTTGTGATGGATAACAATGGCGGTAACTCATTATAGTTATTAACGCTATTATTGGTCTAAGTTATTTTCATCTACAAATTATATATGTTTATCGATGCTAAAGTTTTTTCATATAATGTAATTATTCGTTGTTATTTTCAAGGTTATTACCCGATTGTCACTAATACTTTTTAGAAAATAGTGGGTAAGTAAACTATAAACATTAAGGTCTTTATTAAAGGCGAGATTGAGACTGAAAAGTCTCTTCTTCCATCTAATGCATAAGGTCCACAATAGATAACCATTAGCGCCGTGATGAGGTTTAAAAGTATAACGATAATAACAACAATAATAATAAAGATAATAACAATGATAACGCAAGGTGCCTTAATTCTTGAAAACGAAGCCTTAAAAATTCCTTTATAATATATAATAAATATGAAAATAGACCTTACGTCGTGCTGCGGTTAAAACGTATAATCACAGCAACGACAACAATAGTAATGATAATAACAATAATAACAAAAGGATCCTCAATTCTTGGCAACGAAGCCGTAAAAGTAACGTTTTCAAATATAATGAAATATACAAGTACCGTACAGTAAAGTCAACGTCGTGCTGCGGTTTAAACGTACAATTATAGCGAGAACAGCAATGATAATAACAATGATAACACAAGGTGTCTTAATAATTGACAAACAATACATTTAAATACCGTTATAAAATATAATTAAATTATAAAATATTGCACGATAGACACAACGTCGTGCTGCGGTTTAAACGTACTACGACAGCAAGAACTGAAGTAATAATAATGATAATAACAATGATAACAAAAGGTGCCTTCATTATTGGCAATCGCGTCATAAAAATACCGCTCTGTCGCTCTTAACCGAACGACTGACGTCGATGAATAAAATTACCATTCATACTTATCGATAAGTTCGATCTCTTCGTCATAATATGAGCAAAGCACCACCCCGAAGTACCAGTCATCTGCAGATCGCCACCCTCTCTATGGAAGCATCTTTTATATACACACCTCCTCTTTAACGCTGACGGAAATACCCGAGCTTCCGTCCTCAAAACGCGATAAGGTTCCGCGAGCGAAATTCCTCCCACACAGTGCTTTCTCTCCCACTCATCGAAAGGGAACGCGTCTCCCTTCCCCTCCTAGTTCCGAATGGGGAGGGCGAACAGCTGTTTCGCGACTCCTTGGAGGAGGAGGGGGCCGATAAACGGAGCGGCGATTCCTCCGAAAAAAATACATATTCGTGAGGAGGGCCTCCAGGAATCGGTGGCCTTTCCCCCTTCGCTACTAGAGCGAGGCCGACGCCCCGGGCAACACGTGTTCTAGCGAAAAGAGGGGAAGCGGCCTTAGGGGTAAACGAACTCTCCCCTCCCCGTCTCCGGAGTAACGGTGCCCCCACCCCTTCCATACGAGGGATCCCGTTCCAACTCTCTCTCACTCATCTCGGATTCCAATCCTTCTCCGTTTCCCGCTCCTCCATGTTTCAGATGATGGGACTCTAAAGTACCGATGTCTCTTTAAAAATGGCGGTTTGTTTGTTTCGGTAAATCACCTCTTGTTTACGTTTCCGTGGCATTTAAATTGAGATTCATTTTCAGACCATTTCAGTTTCTGAAGGAAATAGATCGAATTTTTTAAAGGGCATTTAAAAGACGGAACTTTTAAGTACCTATGTCTTGGTTTCCTTAAAAACGGCGGTTTGTTTGTTTCGGTAACTAACCTTTTGTGTACGTTTCCATAGCATTTAAATTGAGATTCAATTTCAGGTCATTTGAGTTTCATTGAACTTAAATCGAATTTTGAAGAATATTTAAAGGACGGGACTTTAAAGTGCTGATTTTTTTTGTCTATTTTCCAATGGCAGATTTTTTATTTCTTTCTTCTCATGTTGTTTACTTTTTGATGGCATTTAGTTTTCAGAACTTCTGAGCTAACAATGGAATCTTCGAAGAAGCATTTTATTGAATCCAAGGTAGCAAAAGATAAGGATTTTTCAGTACAAAAATCTCGGCCCCCTTTAAAAATGGCGGATCCTTTGTTTTGACGACCACTTCCCCACTTTTGTTTACGTTTCTATGGAATTTAAATTTCGACTGTTTCATTCCGTAGAGAGTCGATTTTCGAATACTCCTGCTTGGAACGAAGTAATTAAATAATCCAACTTTCTTTTATTACCGCGTCTTTTTTTAAAAATGGGACTTTTAATTATAAACATCTCGGCATCTTTCCGTTAAGATTTTCTACCTGTTGTTTACTTTTCGAGTAAATATAAATGAGAAAATTGCAGTTGGTATTTTCCGTACGATTTTCTTATTCGACCGGTATCGGCCTTAAAAGCCATAATCATTTGAGGAGTCCTTAAACTGGAAATTTTATTCACTCTGGTACTTCGGTACCACTCCGGCGCAAGAAATTTGACTTTAAAATACCGATATACTGGTCAGGTTAAAAATTCCGGATTTTTTTTGTTGTTGTGGTTATGTTTTTCTTTTATTTTTGATGGGCATATAATCCTGGGTTATTTACGAAAGCTAAAACTTATCTAAAAATTCAGGATTCTCCGTCTTCCATGTCCAGATAATGAGATGCTAATGCACGTACCGTTGTCATGGTGCTTCAACAATGAAGCATAGTTTGTTTTGACATTTACCTTTCTTTATACTTTCTTTTGGTAAAGTGTTTTATTTTCTGTTTTTCCTTCCTGTAAATATATATTTCAGTAAATAAATTTTGATCGATACTTGAACAATGGGACTTGACGGTACCGGTCATTCGTAATTTTAGGAACGGAGAAATTTTCACTTGTTTTTTTTCTCCCTTTTCGTGTACTTTTGAACTGGATTTAACATTCTTTTATTTTGGATTCAAGACAGTCCTTCGAAAATCAAGTTTTTTGATCCGCAGCTTGTTTGCAGTTGGGACTTAAAAGGCATCGGTTTTCCTCTTTTCGTTTGATTTTTTTTTATAAAGGGATTTGATTGTCCATTACCCGACTTTGAGTTGAGTTGAAAATACTGGAAAAAATCCTTTGAGAGTGAAGTGGGAGTTTTGATGTCTCGAAAAGAAGGACTTTAAAGTACCGATTTATCTCGTTGTCGGTCTCTTTCTTTGGAAGGATTTAGGGTTTTGTTACATGTTCTTACGAATATCCACATTAGTTTCGCTCTATGCATATTTTTATTCGTCTTGTAAAGGGCATAATTTTTCATTTTTGGACTTTGAGATTTCCCTTTACATGCCGTAAACGAGGTAGATTTGTCTAAACTTGTTGACGCTGCGGGTATCAAACGTGACTTCTCCTTGTAATCCTACAAAAAACCTCCAGTGTTTTACACCCGCATACATGGTGTGAAACATCCTTATAGGTGTCAATTTCATACATAATATTTGATAACTGTTATAATAATATTCATCGCTTATAATTATCATATGTTCCAACAAAAATATTTACTTTTATTTTTAGAACCTATTGTTATGTATTTCCTGTTGTTATGTATAGCCTGTTGTTATGTATTTCCTGTTGTTATGTATAGCCTGTTGTTATGTATAGCTTGTTGTAATGTAGTTTTCATTGCTCTGTTACTATGGTTACAGTAAAATTTGAGTAAATAGCAACAGTTTTTTTTAGTTCTTTTTGCAGCAACTATCTTGATACTTGTTACTCAGTAGTATCTACTATGTATTACCTCATCATTTTAAAACTGATATTGAGTTTTGAATATTTATAAGGTGAAATTGATCTCTGTCATCTCGCGGCTTTGATAAATTTGTACAAGGAAAGGTAATTCGCATTAAGGTATATTACGTTTTCTTTTGTATTTATGAAGACGTTATGATACCGCATCTACGAAACAAGCTATTTTAATACACTTTGTGGTATCTTTTTTATTCTTTCTTGGTGGATTCTTTGAAATAAAATTTCCTTCGCAAGATTTTAATTTTATCGTGTTCTATGGCAATAAGATTTTTTTTTCCTACGAGCTACCTTTAATCATAACAAGATAGGCTTCCTTTAAATCGCGAAATTAAGTTGAATCGAGTGTAAGAAGATTAACCTCTACTTTTGAATTCGCTAATGGTCTCTTCTTTTTGGTAATCTGCTTACCGCTCCTTCCTCCGCCGTCCTCTCAGATTCCAAATATAAACGCATCCAATTAGGACATTTATCAGGAAAAACCGTCGTGGTGAATAAACAGGTGGTATCGGCGAAAATGCTTGCGAAAGCTTGATTTTCATTAATGTTTCCGAAAAGGAATTTTGGGTTTCATGCCATCCGTTCCATGTTTTTTTCAGAGCGACTTTTTTCCCTCTTTTTCCGAAGCCATTCCGTTCCGTGAATTTTTCTAGAACCCGTTTTGCTACGTGGGTGTTCTTTGGCGGAATGTTTTCTTTATCTTAGTGCAGATATCGGTGCTCTTTATTATTCGGCCACAAACTTTATCACCATGGTTACCGGGTTTATTGACACGAACCTATTTACTGGATACTGTACATCGAATGAAGATTTCCGACGTGAATTTAAGCTTATGTTACTTGGAAGTATCAGTTTATACTCGTGCTGAAACTCGCTTATCGCATTTTATGCGTAAAAAATATGAAGTTCGCCGCCTTTTCGTTGCCGTGGTTACATGGTTTTGTTTTGTTTAGTATTATTTATAAGGATTTTACTTGGATTTGTTAGGATATAACTTCGAAGCTGCGTTATGCAAACGGTAAAACATGGATGGTGAACCTAATGGCACGCGTGAGAATTTTTGGCACGTGGGACCCAGAAAGCACCATAAGCATTATGTATTTCTCAATAAAAAATCAATTACGGAGTAAATATATGTGGTTTCTGTTCATTGTTAATGACAATTAGCGATTGTTTACGTTTATTACAAAATCTTGATCCCATTGTTGACGCAACAAAATAGATGATGTACAATTATTAACAATGATTGCCACGCAAGTCCTTTATAATTATGGATTATGGCCCTCATGGTCCAAAAGTCACCCCTGCTGTAGAAGCATTGATTACTTATAAAATTAATTTTCGTCCTTCCTGTATTTGACATATGGTATTGCGGTTTCGAGTGATATCACATCCTTTCTCTCAATTTTAGAACGTTTTCTTCGGAGTTTATGGTTTCTGGACATATAAGTACTAATTTAGTCGAATTATGAGCTTATTGCGAAAATTCTATTTAGTGTCATCCTTTTATAAACGGATTTATAACTTGCTTAGTTACCATCGATTGTTATACCACACATTTCATTGTTAACTTATGGTATCTATGGTACCAATTTTATCTAACGATGCGCTTTTATGTTGCAGAAATTCTATTTAGTTCCCTTCTTTTATAAACGGATTCATAATTTGTTTAGCTGCCATCGATTGTTACACTCCTAAACATTTCATTGTTGACTATAGGTACCTACGAGAGCAGATTTGAACTTGTTTATTCCTAAGCCTTTGTTTTATATATAATAATCGCTTAATTCTTCATTAAGGCAGGGCTTTTACTGCATTCCATGGCAAATAGTGTCTCTTTTTTATTATTAAGCTTCATTTTTACCTCCTGCTGGTTTATTCACTCCCACTCATTTCAACACGCCTGTTTTTCCTCCATTCTTTCATTCCGAACGTCTCTTTTGTTATTGCATTACGCCATATCCCGAATGCTGTCTAAATTTAAGAGGATTGGCGTTTCAAGTGCCGATTTCAGCCTCCGTAAAACCTTTTGTCTGTCCTTTTGTCTATCCGTTTGTCCGTCCCACTCCACTGCTTTCTCCGAGCGGAAGCTCCCTCTTCTTGGGAAGGTCGTGGCAGCGATTTCCCGTGCCACTCATCTCTCCCCCAAGAGGATTCTGCCCCCCTCTGCAGCCCCCACCCCTACTCCACGGGGGAGATGTTACGCGGAAAAAGCCCAGGATTTCTTTTTTTCTTCTTTTCGGGTAAACCGTTTAATGATTCGGCGGATTATAAATGAGGCTCTCGAAGAGATCTTCGGAGTTGTCTGATAAAGTGGGCTTCGACAGGGAGGAAAGTATGCGGAAGTAGGATTGGTTGATTAAGATTTAAGATTGGTATATGTAGGTGCTCACATAAATGAATGAAAATATGCTTATATTACATTTGTGTGTTTATTAATGTATTCGTTCTAGACCCTATCATCAGGCTGTTACAGAATAAATGGGATATGCGTCGGTAATTGATGTCATTAATCATTTTTTAATCAAAACATTTTTCTAGAAACATGCGTAGTTCGTTGCTAAGCAACTGACTACTTCATTCCCAGTCCTAGTATCGATTTACTTTACCACTAAAGGTTTTTTTTTCCGAGGATATTTAAGTAATCGTGTTATTGACATATTCGTGAACGTCGGGGATTCATTCATGGATTAAAAGAATGGTTTTAATACAGGATGATCCAGAAGTTTATTCAAAGAAAGTACTTTGTTTTTTTTTTCATTTTACTCATGCATTTTCACACTCAAACCTGTGCGTATATTATTAATTTTTTATGTTCATAATAATTGTAATGTACTTTAAAACGTTTATGCATGTAATAGCTATCCCTGCATTACTTCTCGGTTGATAACTTTAACGTATTGGAAAATGTAAATCGTTTCATGTTGGTATATTTTTTATGAATTGCGATGTTCGTAACATATTATAGTTGAATTTAATACGAGAATTTCCATGTGAATTGTGACATTATAAGTTGTCATTTTACTTAAATTTATGTTAAATGTTCAGAATAGCTCCAAATAGCTAAATTAAAGGGACGTCGACGTCTGGGATACTTAATTACTACTTCCTCACTATATACGTGTTACGAATTTCTCGTATATTGACTAATCAAAGAAGATTGGGTTACAAACATTGCATCGCCTGAGTATCTGAATATCCAATTTAAATCATGGACAAACACATAAAAACAGAAGAAATCCTTGTACACACAATCTACGTTTCCATGGAAATCTACGTCCAGGAATGTGTTGATCACTACTTGCATCAATATCGCCGACAGGCATTGATAATTTAACGGTACTTTGCCAGTAACTGAACCCGTGACGTTCTGCTAACGTTAGCGTGATTATGGTGAAAGCTGTCTCTTGATGGTTTAGGCCTTCGATATACGGAATTCCTTGGTAACAGAAAATGGTTACAAGAATTTTTTGTTTATAAAATCCGTAAGAATTCAACAAACTTCAGGGATCAGTCCTCGCAACTTCATCAGATGAGGATTGTTGATGTTTCCAGGCAACGAAACCCAGGTGGTGTCATTAAATTCTTGTGTATAAAAAAATATTCTTGTGTCCAGTTTGTGTTAATGTATCAGTATCTGCATAGATGATGATGAATCATAATTAGGTATGAACAACGAAATGAAATGCTATGTAATAGAAAGAGCGGATATTTTTCTAGTTGGACAGTTAATGATCAAGATATCGAAATAAAGAATATTTATGTTAAAAATGGAGGTGCTTCGGCTTAAAAGATACTAATTCGATATGAGAAAAATTCAGAATTAATGAGTTTCAGAAAAAAAATATATTCTGTGTTGCTAAGTGATCCTCTGACCAGGTGGCAGCACTTGTTTATCTCTATCTTATCTACTTTATTGTTGAACGCATGAAGTGAAATATGTTGTAGACACCTCTTCTACTACGAAACATATTTGGTTTCTGGAGCGGATCATGGAAATTGAGGAATACGTCAATGACCCGGAAGTAAAGAGCGGAAAACTTAGAGAAGTTATTATGTTCTTAGAGACGGCAATTTATATACAACGAAACAATGCGTTTTATTTCTACGTAACATTTGTGATAAAGCTCCACGGAGTCACGCCTTCGGCAATTTCGTTCCTCCTTTCAAAACTCCACCCTTAGAAACAATCGAGTATCACGGCCCGATCGTTTCTTCGATTGAAAAATACGTGTAAATATGATGCCTCGAAGAGAAAATGAAGTTATCTCCCATCTGAACTGTCTATAAACATTCTCTTCAGCGAAATAAAAAAATTATAAATAAATCATCGTACCTATCTTTGAGGTGGGATCAAACTGCCGATAGCTTCCTCCTTTAAAATACACAGACTTTCACGTGCGAGACAATAAAGATGCTCTCTCGGATACTCCCAGCGGAGCTCGAACTCACGAACTTTGGGTGGCGAAAATCTCTATGGATCACCATCGCAATGTTTCATCTTGCGACGCGATGCCTTTCCTTCCGTGGCGTCGCATACAAAGGCTTTCGATCCGACAATAAGGGCTGAATGCGTTATGTATTTCAAACTCGAGTATCCAACCGTCTTAAACCGGAAGTTCTTTCTCTCTAATTTTGCGGATGCATGCAAAATTTTGCGATATATGTGCTGCTCAAAAGGTTCACCGGCTTTGGATACGTGGTTTCCCCTGAGAATGGATACAATGTTTAACAATGGGCCGCCTCCATTGTTAACGGTTTCCGTGACGAGAAGCACCGCTCAACAATGATGCCGATTATTGTTGAGCACCGCTCTCACTGTTGTCTTAATCACAAACTGACATTATATCTACCGCTACCGCAGTTGACTTACTAATTTTTCCATTCAATAGACTTAAATTGAGTGGATTTTGCGATTTTGTAAAATCGAGTTTTCCAAAATCGCAAATGCCGAAGAACTGAAATGATACTTCTATGAAAATTACCTCCTGAACACGAATCTGACGTAATTTCTGCTCTACGTCTTCAAATAAGGGTGAAAAAACGAGGTGAAAGGAAGTTGGAAAATCGAGTTTTTGAAATCGCAAATATCTATATCCTGGTATGCCATTCCGATGGGAGATGAAAGAATATTTTAGAATTTAGTCTTGCGACTTTCCTCCTTGGGAAATCAAGTATTTTGCTTCTAATAAAATTAACGAGATTCTCAAATTTATTATAAGGCTGAAAAACTCAGAACCTAAAAAATGGCTGAAATATCTTTAGTTGATTTTGATTTGTTCAAGGAAATACATCCTCTGGGGTCGTTTTCACCCCACGATCCTAATCAGTGATTAGAATTAATTTAACTAATTTAAAACTTGGGTACTAAAAAAAGGCTGAAATATCTTTAAGTTTATTTTGATTTGTTCAAGGAAATGCATTGCTTGGGGTTGTTTTGACCCCACGCGCCTAATTAACGATTGGCATTAATTTAACTAATTTAGAACTCAGATATTAAAATATGGCTGAAATATCTTTGGTTGATTTTGATTTGTTCCATGAAATAGATCGCCTGGGGTCATATTGACCCCACGAGAGCAATCAATAATTAGCATTATTTTAGCTAATTTATAACTGATTTACTAAAAATGGCTGAAATGCGTATCTTGATCGATTTTGATTTGTTCTGCGAAATACGTCGCCTGGGGTCTTTTTGACCCCGTGAGACCAATTAATGATTAGCCTTGATTTAACTAATTTGCAGCTCCAAATGTTTCGGGCCATATTTCATCCTGATATTCCAATGATGACGCCCCGTTGTATTCCACGCACTGAGGGAGGTCTTCATTGTCTAAAGCGGTCCTACTCAAAGGGCATCTTCTTTCGTCTGCCGACGGCGGATGGCGCGTTTATTCACGACTCGTCCTCTAACACGTAACAACCGACTTGAGTCACTCGATACTCTTTCCGAGAAAAAAAGCAATGGCACAGTCATTCGCCTATATTTATACCCTCAGTTGACCGCAGATGCATTTCGGAGAAAATGGCGTCTGGAACGGAAACCCCTATTTTTTTTTTTTTTTTCGTTTTTACGAGTCTTTTTAAGCTTTTGGGAGCGATCGTATACGCAGCCGTGACGTCACTTCCTCAGGCACTCCAGCTTAAGTGGCTTTTGTGCATTTTCGCGAGCTGAAATATTTGCCGGCGAAGTAACTGCGTGGCTAATGGGCAAGCTGTGTGTATGGCCAATATAAAAGTTTATTATAGAAAGGTGAGGCAGTCTGCTGGATCCCAATGTTACTTCCGGAGACAAATTTATTGAGACCGATTCTAATCTATCGCGTGGCCGGAATGGAAAGATGCGTATGAATTTAACACGAAAGCTTATATCGGACTAGCTTCTTTATTGTAAATTGTAAAGGTACAATTTCCTCAGTGATGCCAAATGGTAAAACGCAAGACCGGCCATAAGTTGTTAGTAAGCCCGAATGTTCTGCATTAAATATGCTTACGAGATCTTTTATTGTTTGTGGGCTCCTACCATCCACCATAGTATTACTTAGTTAAGTCCGAAAAACAGAGGAAAAATCCTTCCTTGGGCAAAAATTTCGTCACCATGGTTATTCGTTAGCCGAGGTAATGCAGCAAGAGAAGGACAGCTACAAGAAAGCCCATATAATTTATTCGAAAGCGGGTGGTCGGTCTGACCCTTTTGGCTTGTTGCTCATCGTCTTCAAGAAAGTCATGATGAGCGGTGGAAACCCAAAAAAAGGCAGTTATAACGAAAGCTAAAGCATTGTTTGGTTAACAATATTGGAAACCTAATTGATGTCATTGTGTTACGATTTTAATGAAAGAATGATTCCTCTTTAAATCTTGAAAATTCTGTCATAAATCTTTACCTAAGAATTCCATGTAATCCATCCGAGTTCTTGTAATCTTTAACTATTTATTTACCGTCTTAATAGATGCCCGTTCCGACAAAAATTAAGGTAACATTTCCTACCAAAACTACCGCCATATTTGGGAACACGTGGGCTAAAGCCCGGGAATGAAGAATGAGTTGTCTTAAGAAGCAACGCAGTTTTCCATTTTCAAACATTGCAAGGATTTGTTCTTTTGTTGATTAAAACAATTAAATATGAATGATATTTAACACATCTGTTTCATTCGATGGCTAATACTTGAATGTATTTTGTTCAATAGAGGTTTTTACTATAAAGCAGTCGAGGATGCTATTAAATGGTAATTTGTTTCGGGATTAATTCGATATTCTTTGCCTTACTTCATTACTACGTAGTCAACCCATGGCTGTCGATCATAGCAACCGATGTAAATGAACTGCTGAATATAAATAGTGATGGAGCAACTGTTGTAGCAACCAGAACTTTATCGGTAGCAACGTAAACATAGCCTGAGTTTGCTTTGTAAATTTTAAGAAAAATCGTTACATTTTATCAAATTCTTAGTGATTTTAAATCGGAAACAAAATTAGACGATAAAAATTAAAAAGTTTGTTAAATTTTCTTTCTTACGGAACCAATCTCGTTTCCGTACGATTACAAACTTTCAAAGTAATTCTTAAAAAGAAAAAAAATCAACTTCTCGTGTATATATTACGGATAAATAAGTGAGTAATTGATAAATATATCCACGCCCGTGATATACATCACAGTTCACGTTATTCATAACGAGAACTATGGAGGCAAGAATACGGAAGGAAGCAAAGCCGCATCAGGTTGCGCAATCGACGGATGAACTTGAAGTTTAAAAACCGGTTATGCAATGGGTTTAATTTTAACCAGTCAGCTTCATTAATCATCCTTGCGTAATCACTTCGGTCAGACAGCCTAATATATCATTGTCTAACATTACGTGCACTTGGGATGCGAGGGAAATTGGGCGAAACGTCAGAGCACTAAATGTCAACGGACGAAGTGTCTCGCAGGCCACGGTGGTGGAGCTGTTGGCGCGTCTGGCATCTAACGCTGAGGTCACAGACTCGATTCCCGCTCAGGTCATATACGTCTAGTCACTTCGAAGTCCAGACGTTGTAGAGATGAGGTAGCCATAACAGTCCCACGGGAAGTTCAATGTCCACCGCATGCAGTAGCCAGTGTTGGGGTAATGATCCTGAACCCAGATATGAGTAAAGTGTAACATAACATAATGATTTATGATCTAGGCGAGTTACTGAAGCCCTCCCATGACAATTACGAGTAAAACCGTCTTAATAAGGGAATGCTTTCCTAACTCAGCCAGGTTAATTGGTCCCATCAATTATTGCTTACTTAAAATGTGCGATTTCGTATTAAACGCACTTTCGTAAACAAATTGCGGTTTTGTAAGAAGTGAGGATATACGCGATGTTTTAAGTATTACCAGTTTTGCAAAAATGCAGTTTCGCAAAAATGCAATTTCGCAAAATATGCAGTTTTGCAAAATACTGCAGTTCGCGAAAAATGCAGTTTTTAAAAATGGTTAATATTCGGGATCTTTCAATTAATCGCAGTGCCGCAAAAGAAAATCCAACAGAATACACATTTTCAACGATCCTGAGTCTTAAATTACATGTATTTCGTAAAAGTTGTTAATACTCGTGATTTTTAATTGCGTGTAGTTTCGTAAAAAATGCAACATTGTAAATGTTGTTAATATCCGTGTTATCTAATTAATCGCACTTTCACGAGAAATGCAATTTCGTAAGATCCGCTGATATTCGTGAATTTTTAATTACCTGCAGCTTTCCAAAGAGATGTAAATTTCGAAAAAAGGAATGTTGAAATTCGGGATACTTTTCGATTATTCGCAGTTTCGCCAAAGATGCAACTTGGCAAAAATTGTAACTATTTGTGATTTTTCTAACGTATGCAGTTTAGCAAAAAGACGACATTTCGTAACAATTGTTGTTATTTTCAGTAAATTGTTTTATAAATCAGCACAGTCTCGCGGAAAATGCAATTCTGTTGAAGTCGTATAAAAAGATTTTTAAAAAATATAAGCATGATTTCGTTAAGATAGCAATTTCCTTACAGTAACATCATTACTCATTTTAATGTATACATTACATTTTTTTGACTAGGCAACATTTTTCTGATAATTTCCCTAAAAAAATTCATAAAGGAAGACGTTAATAAGTACTTGAAAATAATGAGACGCAATGCATCCTGGTCCGTGACCTCGGCTTATCCGTTTCCACTGAGAGTCTTCGATTTGAAAGCTTACGCAATCATTTCCAGAAAAAATATAAGAAAACGTCGATAAAAAAAGTTTCATAACAGGAAACATTTCTGTTTAAATGTTGAAACTGGTTTCGTCATCGCCATGCTCGGGGGTCCGCGGTTTACTTCCATCTTCAGTGAGCCGTAAAATTGAATTTTCCGAAAGGAATATCTCGCGAAAGATGCTTCGAGATTCTATTTAAAGGCACTCGCACTCTTTTTATACATCACGACTTCACTTTTTCAAGAAATTACTCGAGGGAAAATTTTTACGTAGTTCCAGCCGAAGACGATGCCTATTATAAATCCCCTTTCTTTGATCACACGGTTATTTTTAAATAACCGCAGACTTTGATGGGATATTTGTAACTGTGCTTATGAATTTTAAGTAGGTATGACCGCCTCGTTCTTGGGCCGATGGCATGCTGTTAAATATGCACGCATTTGATGTATGATAGGCTAATGCTACTTTTGGAAAGCTTGGGCATGTTTGAGATCAGGCGAAGAAATTAAATGAATCGGAAAGCTGAAATTAATCTAACGCTAAAAGATTTAAGTCCAGGAATAACTGTCATGTCTTGACTGAAATTGATAAGTGGTGAATGCTCAGTGAAAATTAGTGAAACTTTAACTGATATTCACTATAGGGTATGTTATAATAACAGCATTTCAGAGTTTAAAATAAGATTACAGTTACTGCCAATTCTAATCCTTCATATACTATGTAAGATATCAACTATAATCTTCAATTTAACTCTAACAAACCATTATAATAGCGGGCCCTTACGTGAGCATTAGTTAACGTCCATTTTATATATACGTAATAATGCAGTGCCGAAGATTTCCCCAACAGCACGGAAATTTCGCAAATGCGTCCGAATGAGTCTTTGACATCTTTTCGTCAATGTAGAAAGAAACCGAAAGCAGAATTTAATGTTTCGTAGGTGCATGGTTATCTGGTACTAACTTCATACGTTTTGTTAAAATATTTTAGCGTTCAGTTGTCTCCAAAATGCATTTTTCCGAAACGTTTCGCTAAAATTCTTCGCGTAAGTTGAATGAAATTAACTAGAGATATCGGTCTCACATGTGTAGTCGCCGCTTGCAGAAATTATCGCTGACTTAATTGTAGGCATTTTCTGACATTTCGATGCAAATTTTCCTAATACAAATAGTACTTCAGGTGCACATTGTTGTTTCCTAGCCCTTCTTATTTGTTGTAAACTCATTGTCTTGACTGTTATCTTACGATTTACGTTTCAGCAATCGCTGCTTCTATTGTTGCTACGCAATGCTTTCATTAGTTATTGTTGTTATGCTAACCTCAAGGCTCTATTATTCATACGCCTATCAAATAATCAACTGATTACAACCTTAATTATCGCCTAGGCATTGTTATGGACTACTACATTTTCAATATTCAACTGTTTGAATAAGGTCTTGGATACATCAAACTGGAAATCGAGTACTTCCGATAGTGTTATCGCATTTTTAACGGAGTCGGCATCTGTAACTTGATAGAGTTGTAAAGGTATTTGCCCGTCGGTTTTGAGTAGATCCGCAGCGCCTTTGAGAGGGAGGATTTTCCTCTTTCATTGAAGCGTCTTAAGAGGCGATGACTGCAACCTTAGCGCTCCCGAGATCTTAGTACTTTTGACCGAAGCTCCTCCCGTTATTGCAGCCGGCCTTCCGATGACGAATCCCCCGGCCGCTGTCCGATGACCCGAAGAAGAGAGCGACGGTAAATGCGAAAAGGGTTGGGCGTACCTATCCCGCCGTTCCCCTCCCTTGCGACCACTTTCACCCTCGGAAGGAGGGGAGTTTACGGAGGTCCCAATGCGCGCGAATATCACGCGCAACCCTCCCCACACCACCGCCATCTCCGGCCAGCGACCCCTTCGTCTCATCCCGGCCATTTCCACCCTTAGGTCTACCCGGCAATTCGTATTACGAAACAAAAGACATATTACGATACTGCCACTGACTGCACCTCTCCGATGCAACGCGGGAAGGTGCATTTATTTGCGTTTCCGCGTTCGCGTGTAAATGTATGCGTGTGTAATTCCTGTCGGGATCGGTCGCGTGTGATTCAACGCATCCTTTTGGGTCTGTCATAATGAATGGGACTTTTGTCTGTCCTTTTATCGATTTCGCAGTTCGTATCATCGTTAATTGTTGCTTTCATTGTCATCTCCGATTGTTGCGTTCTTATCGGCGTACGGATTGTTGTGAGTGACAATGACATTCCAATTGTCGATGCTAATTTTATTTCTCGAATGTATATAAAATGAATTCGTAAATAGTATTACAGGTTGTCAACGAGGATATACATATACTTTTATATTAAAATATTATATGGTTATTAATGACATTTTCAAGTCTAAGATAATAATAGTAAATCAAATTTTTAAATAATGCTTACTTCAATGAATAATCAAAAGATCTCTTGTCATTGTTACATGCGATTCAATTTATCTTTTATCGTCTGCGAAAATTATTGTCGCATTCATTGTTACATTCGATTATTAAATTTTGTTGCCGTGTGGATTTTTACGGGAAGCAATACAATAGATAGTTCCAAATATTTTATAAACTTTTTATAACATATTAAATAAGCCTATAATCAATGTTAACGAATAATTAACTGATATCTTGCCTTTTCATCATATTCAGTCGACAATTTGTCTACACAAAGCATCTTCCAAATTGAACGCTCCGTGAGAATAATCAAATTATATGAATAAGATGATATTATTTTTATTATCCAATAGTTTACTTTTTATACTAGTGAATCACTTTTCATTAAAATTTTAGGAAAAGTATTCCGATTTTTATGATAAGCCTAGCATAAAATGAAGGAAACACGTCTGAAAGATCACTCCTATAATTATTGCGAGTTGCAAATAATGCACGAAAATTAAAATGTGTATTTAAGATCGATTTCTCCAGTCTCTTCATCAGTGGGGACTCATTCCGGATGTTGACCCTCCATGTAATTAAGACTAAGATTTCATTATTTAGCGTCCTAATTTTTCATCTTCGAAATCGTGTTAATTGCCTATTAGACCTTTCGCAGCAGCTCTTCATTTACATTTCCACTTCATCTCGTTAGTTTAAGGTGCTTTCCCTCAAATGAAATGCTTTTTTCCGTCCTGACGGAAGCCTCTTTTAAAAATGTCGTAGCAGCGTTGTAGAATTCGAAATAGCATGAGATCTCGTTAGATTTAAAATTCGCACCTTTCGAATGAAATTTCGGAAAGAAAATTCGAAGTTGAAATTAGCCGGAGAATTCCACGTGAGATAATTTTGACGAAAAAGGGATTCCTTCGATGTAACATACATATATGAATATTTTTTATTCAAAATGTAATATCTTGTTAGTTGAATTTTCATCATTCAACACACTTATGAGAAACAGTAAAAATATCACGTTTAAAATAAACATCTCAGGATATTTGGAGGGAAATATGAGGATTCGATGGGATATTGGGAAATGATTAAAATCACCCAGGTACCGGTTTATGGTTATAGTAATCATGGATGGCCTAGGAAACCAGCTAGGGAATTCATTTATCTCGTTTCTTAATTCTAAAAAATGTAAAAATCAGTTGGATTCAGCAATAAGTCATTTACACGTACAGGATTTACTCGTTGGTTAAGGCATAACTACTTTCAGTAATCATAAAAAAAAATATTCTTGTAGTATTTATTGTTAATTGTGTTTCGACAGCTACGGTCATTTCGCGCTTGGGCCCCCGCCGGGAATCGAACCCGGAACCGTTTTCACGGAAGTCGAACGCGTTACTCGCATGGCTATCAGGAGGCCCAGCTNAAAAAGACAATCACTGGATGGCAAGATATCCGAAGCATGAAAATTCCCCGGAGTATATGAAATGAAGGTAAATCAACGGCCATCGTACGGCAAACTCGACGAAAGGCACTTTCACGAGAATGCAAACACATATCGGTACTCGTTTTGTGCGTCAAATATTTAGGTGGCACGTTCTCGTAAAGCACGTTCGGTTTCGGTCCATCGCCCAGGGAAACGCCACATCCTTGGCATCCCTGGGGAGTCACTAGTCTCCTCTGTTAAGCATCAGAACGCGGTCAAGAGGCACACAGATCGATATTAGGGGGAGGAGATTACATTGCGTACGGAAGAGGAGAGTAATAAATCGACGGAGGAAAAAATATCGGATTCCGGAGAAATATTGAAAGGTGGATTTACGGCCATCCTCAGGTAATCTATGTGCATAAGTGGTCGCTGCACAAACAATATATATCCGAAGGGTAATTATATGGGAATTATATCAAAACCTGTGCTAACATGTAACGCGTCGGTTTTCGTGATTTATGATAACTCTCGAGGCACGTAATACATTACAAATTTACATGTTTTGATTTTTACCATATATATAAACATATGTGTATGTATAAATAAACAACAGAATCCGTGCTCGTGTCACGGAGGCCTTGCGTAGTGCATCCTAATGTTTACAGCGACCAGTTCACTGCATTATCGACATGCTCGCGGGGTTAAGCAACTCGGATTGATTTTCTCCATTTTTTACGGTTTTTTGATCCCATGTGGCGGGCGGCGGGGATCGACGCCTGAGATCCCGACTTGGAGCGAGCGCCGACCCCTCCTTTTCCTTAACTCCAACCAAGAGGCCATTTGCTCCCTCCGGGAACCATTTCTTCCGGAGTCTCTTCGCGTTTTTTAATCCATTCCTCCCTTGCACACAGTTGCCAATTAAGCGATTTATGCGCTAGATTTGCCAATTACTCAGGCTCGAGTCGAGTGCTCTTCCTTGCCCATCCCGCTAATTTGGCGTTCTAAAACTAAACCTGGTATTAAATTAGGCCTGGTTAAATCTGAACCTGGTTTAAAAAGATATTTTAATTCATCTGAGGTTGCTAGTTCGGTACCATGTTGATACTATAAATTTTGATTAAATATAAGATTTATATCTTTTAGTTAATCTCTTTTCCCAAAATTTATATACTATCCTATACGAGGGGTAAATTCGCAGACTCTAGATCTGGCGTCATGGAAAGGAAAAGTTGTATACTTCCCATGCGTGGCAACGTGAGTCCCTTAAATGAAGTTGTTATTGTACGTAAGTGGCATAGCAACTTAAGTAAGCTACAGGAAAATTTAGCGACTTTAGAAAATTTTGGCATTTTTTAGACNATATCGAAGAGATTGGGCGGATGGGGTGTGAGGAAAAATTGAGAAATGTATAGATTAAAACTAAAAATATGCATAGATTAATGAGAAGCGAAAAAAAAACTTGAAAGTAAAGAAAAGTATGGAGTATTGACAAATATTATGGTTTCTTATATGCTGTCCTTCCAGTAGAATTAGCAGCGATGTCACGATGTCACGAAATGAACGGAAATTAAGGTATTTACTGAGCAGGAAACCCTGATACACAATCAATTGTAGAAGCCTTAACTTTGTGGAGTATCATGGGTAGAGAAAAGAATTAAACGTTGTAATTTTTAACGGATAACAATTATAATTTTCTCTGGAGATAACCGTAGTACGTCGAAACCGTTGTATTTGTTAACACAAGAGAGTAATTGTATTATTCCTCCATGTTTTCCTGATAGGCAAGTGGATTGCGTGTTCGCCTTTGGTGAAATCGCTCCCGGGTTCGATTCCTGGTTGAACCTTCAGGTGAGAAATTACCTTAGGCATCGAAGAACTTTTAACAATTGTACTACTTCAATATTTTCCTTTAGTAACTTTGCTTCCATTCGATCCCGCACATAAACATCAACCATCGGCTATAGACTTGGACGACTTTTTCCACTTTTTTTAAAATCCCCATTTTTATCCAAATTAAGCCTCAGAGGCATTCCCAGCGACCATTTCTTTCGACTGATTAATCCATCCGTTATTTCCAAACGGAAAGTTTCATTGGGAGTCCCTCTTAATTGAAAATGTAAGGGAGTGAAAACGTGGGGCATTCCCATATGTAAATACCACCGCGTGCGTTCTCTCTCCCTCTCTGCCGTGCATTTTTCGGCTTACTGCAGATTCCGTGTCTGTAGCACGCGTGCGCGATGTGGGGTGATCTCAGTGTTCTCACAGCATTTTTTTCCTGTGAGGGAACAGAAGGGTTTTCGAAGCTCCTTCTTTTTATTCCTCGTAAGAGAGACAAGTGGGGTCGTTTGTCCACTTCTTTCACTCTCCTTCCGGCGTTTTCTCTTCTTCCTCTCTTTCATCCCCTTCGCGCTTTTTAATTACCCCTCTAATTTAACCTCTCCTGCCAAAGGATGACTCGCTGGATTAATAGGGAATTTCGTAATTGGAAAAAGCCCCGTAAGCGAGGGTTCGTTCATATTGTGGAATCTGAGTTTTAAATGGGTGGAATTTGTCACTCTCCTCTGCCGCAAACGTGGCGCAAATTATGCGATGGAATTATTTTTCTTTCTTAATTGTCATCGAAAAATTCACGATTGTTAAGTTCCGGTTTCCGTTCCGGTTTGGTGAGCCGCCGAATATCGGTTGGATTTCGGTTTAGCCCCGACAGAAACCGTCGAATCGTTTACTTTTTAATTCCTAACAGGTTCTAACCGGATCTAACAGCTTTTTTCCTTCGAAAGTTATGGTCGTCGGTAACAGGGATTCTAAAAGTTGTTATTTAAGTTCCGGTTTTATCCAGTTATTTTCCGGTTTATATCAATCGGTCTGAAATCGGTTATAAACTGTAGTAACCGGTTTTTTCGATAATTACCGGTTATAATCTGTCGTAATCGGTTTTTGACCCCGATTGATTGATGCCTGTGAAAGGTATATGTTAATAGTGAGCCTTAAATAGAATTAATTTTTATTTAATTTTACATTAAAACTGAGGCGTATCCAAGGGGTGGTTTTGGGGATTAAAACCCCCCTTGGAAACAAAGCCAACGATAAACGAAAACATGCGAGTGGATGACCACTATCACGCATGCGAAACAAACACCGCTGTAGAATCGCATGGTTCATACTCGTATGTTAAAATAAATCAGTTTCCATTTTCGTTAGATTTTGGGCGGAAGTTTTCCTGCTCCTGGATTGCTCCTGGATAAAAACTCCTTCGAACTGGCTACGCCCATAGATTAATACTATTTTTACGATAGGAACAATCATAGAATGAGTTCAGTCATTATAATTTTATTGCTATTAATGTTGGTCGCGGGTGAGCATAGCATTTCTGTTTCTTTTCCCTTTAGTAAGAATGCAAGCCGATAAATAATATAATGAAAAAGATAATTCTTTTCCGTTTTTAGTTCGGTTCCGGTTATGTGCCTTGTTAGGATATGTTGGGAATTTTCTATCCTTGTATGAAATATATCGCACGACCTTAGCTGTCGAAGCACTATTAACAATACTACTAATCAATTACCCTAGAAGTCCATCCCTTTTAAGTGAAAATGCATCGATATTTCACTTTACGGATCAGAATATTACAGCGATATTTTTTGTTTATTTCCATAACTCTTATGAAGCTGACATACCCGGAAGTATGTATGTATATGTACATATGTATATATATATNTATCGTCTTCGTGACTAACTAAACTTACTTTATTATATATAATTTAAATAATTGTAAAAGGCACTCCTAGCGAAAAATATAATATCTGGCGAAATTCATTGAATGCAGAATTTGAAATTACTCGTGAATCAAATTTCACTTCATACTATATATAAAAGTTGATGTTTAGAATTTCCAATCTAAGAAGTTGCTCACACACAGGAAGGCAGCTCACAGGGTATTAGTGTAGATGTAGATTGCAATTACAGGATTTACAACAGTTCATAACCTTTGTTCTTATGGCAGCAAAGGAAGAAGCAAATGAAAAAGACATGGGACTGTTTGGTGTAAACATGTAGTACTGTATTAAAATGTAATCGTTAACATTGCGAACTACATGGCTTTGGAATGAAACATTTTTTCCACTGAAAATGTTATTTGAAGAATAATGGGTTCTGAATAACCTTCAAGAAGATTGCCAGAGTGATATCAAGAAGGTGACTCAATAATAGTGTTAGTAATAATAATAATGACAACAGCAGAAGCAACAATTAAAATAATAATAATTTATATACATCAAACGAGAAAATATCCAATTATGTGCGATGTAATCAATTAATAAGCTCATATATAATAGTAGAATATACGAGTATTATAAATAATATAGAGAGACCATATTTAAGAATATTGTACAAAAAAATTAAATGGTTTTGAATATTATAAAGACAGGTTCGAAGAAAGTATTCTTTTCAAAGAAGAAAGGATATATAAATTAATAAGTTGTTATTGTTGTTGTTGGCAGTGTCATCATCATCGTCATCATCATCATCATCATCATTATCATCATTATTATATTTTTTGTCACCTCGGGCACTGCACTGTGAGACCTCGTGGTATGAAACGTTACATACGTAAACATCATTGGGAAAGGAAGATTGTCCATAAGAATAAAGGACTGTGTAAACCAGAATATAAATGAGATGTACGTAAATTAAATTTGAAATGCATTCACAATGGGCCATATTTTATGAAAGAAAACCTCTACAGTATTTAGAAAACTGACTGCATCAATTATGCATTTCAATAAACGTACGCTAAATTTGAAATCACCGCATCACATTCAAATCAATCCGAGCAGATTCTGAAACTGAAAAGAAAAATTTCGCTCGTTCGAATTAAAAATCTCTTACGCCGCTCCATTTGGAATTACTCTCGTCTTTTTTCCCACCTTTTTACAAAACGGCATGTTTTCCCCTTTCCATTAAATTTTTCCGAAAGTCCTTCGTTTCAGTATCGTCCTGCCTTTTTTTTTTTAAAGATAAAAAAACCGCAGAAGTTGATCTCGCAAAAGCGAAAACCACAATTAAAAACTTTCCTTTGTTAGGATCGAAAGCGATACTGTTGGGGGAAAAAGAAAGAGTCAAGTGCGCCTGGAAAACGAAATATCCTTTTTCGAGCGTCTTTTGTCCGAAAGAAAAATCACCGAGGCGACGGCGGAACCGTGAAAATATCTTTTTACCGAGATGGCCACCAACACGAGCTCGGAAATTCACACGCTAGCTTCCGCGTTTCGTGTGCGCGACTGCAGCCCCGCCCCCTCTGTAGCCCACACTCCTCATTTGTGCATCTCTTTCATTCCCGCCTCAATGCGACTCTCCTTCAAACGCATCGACAGATAACGTCCGTTTCCATGACTCCCCCTCATCCGTCTGCATTTCCTTCGGTCCAGCGTCTTCCTCGTCCGTCGCTTATCTGCTCCACCTTCCGTCTCCCCTGGCGATGAGTCAAGCGGGTGACACGTAAATAGACGAAATTCGCTTTGGCCCAAAACCCTGATGTACCGATTTGTATCGACGTCTAGAGGGGAAGTTATCGTTCACGTGGGCATGAGTTTGAAATACCGTGAGGTGCGTGTAATATTTGTAAATATTACTGTGGAAACCAGATTAAAAGGAGAGGGAAAACGTCAAACACCGCTATCTATAAAGCATAAAAGGGGCGGGTTTAAGTAGCAAGGAATTCGGTTAACACGGAATCCGGATAACACGGAATCCGTATAACACAGGCGTGATAACACGGAATCCGGTTGACACGGAATCCGGTTAACGCGGATTTCGGTTAACTCGAAATGTATGGTTGATCCCCTACGTTTCATGTTTACCGATGTTTGTATTATAAAGTTGACTGTTACGTAAGAATTGAATACAAAATTAAATTTGAACACTGCATTAAATTTGAATATTATATTATATATGAAATACACACACTTAGGAACTGCAGTAATAGTTAATCACGATTAATATTCCTCACGATATTTGTTTATATGTAATATTAGTTGAAATTACATTCATAAATCATATTAGAGTTTATTTCATAACATTATTTTAAGGAAGAATAAAGAGCACGATAGTCTGGTCTTGTGTTGAAAGCATTGGAAAAATACATAATTCTGCAACATTATCGATATAAATGGTTTAGCCGCGGAACATTTTCTCAATCTCCGACGTAGTCAATGCATATATTTATATAAACATTTTTATATTTATTCAGATTCAAAAACAGTCAGAAATGGCAAATTACATTGAAAAAAAATAAATTAACAAAGGAAACAATGAATAAACAACAGGAACAAAGTAAAAAATATTTAAAAAATTAATAATAATAAGCAACAAAGTAACAATTACATTAAACGAATAAATACACAGAGGTAAATTAAAAGAAGAAATTAATGAATTGACTGGGGAGATAAGTTCGAGAAAAGGATTGAAAGACAAAAAATAATTAAAAAACATATTGAATATTATATGGCAGAAATGCTCGTATATGAGGATGCAAAATGAGGGATTAGTTATGATTTAACTAAGGCTTACAACATTCTAAACACATAATAAATAACGCATATAGTTGGTTATTTAAGCAATCCTGAATAAAATCCTGTTGTACCTGAAGTTCTTTCTTAATGAAATTTGAAATTCCCATTTTCTTCGAAGTAATGCCAACAAAATCTTCTCGAGCCTTTCTAATTGCTATCAAGTCTGAAATATGCAGAATATTTCTTATTTCAATAATGCGACGGACGCCAGGAATAGCTGGGGAATTGATGAGACAAATTTATCCGTTTTAAGGGGTTTAGTTCTTACCAGTAGGGGGGATTGAACCCTTGATTCCCACCTCGTATTTGGCTATGATAATTGTTGAGATGCAATATCTTCAGTATTGTGTAATACATTGTGATTTATTATGTAATGTTGTCGTCACTATTAGTAACGATGAACCATTGCTGTTGAAATACACCAGTCAGATAATTCTTGAAACAACGGTTAACAACAATGATTGGTTTAGGGCCAAATCAGTTTATTGTTGCGTATTATAATTACTTATTATAATTTAGTCATTATTACTGTTGCTAAGTTACCTCGACGATTTCTTAGCTACGAGTCATTCATTATTACATATTCATGATGAAGGAGAGGGGTAGAAGGACTCTTTGAAACCTCCGTATAAGTTTCCAACGTAAAGCTTGTTTATTATTCGTCACGCTTACGAAAGCGGCGTCTCCCGTTAATCGTCTAAAGCCGGCCCTGGCGCTCCCTCTCGCAAGTTTAAATCGTCGATTTTGACTTTGAAGAAAGTTTGTCTGGCTCTTCCGTCTCCACCACCCCTTCCGCCCCGCCCACTTCATCGATTCAACTTTCCCTCTCTTGCGGGCTATGGGTCCCCGACCTTAGGGCCCCGTGGTAGGGGGTTGGCGCCCTTTATATCCCCGCCTAGCGACCAAGGATCCGAGTAGGACCGCGCCCAACTTGCGGTCCGGAATAGACTTTCCGTGATCGTCTGATGTTTGGGCTGGATGCACGCGTGAATCACGCGGGCGCAGACACGCGGTCGCCAAAGGCACGCAAGCGTGAAGGGAAGACATATGATTGCTGTGTTGAATCTCGTGAGAAATTCCGGAGGACTGGAGAGAATTGAGCGAGCGCTCAAGCTGTAAATGCGAGTCGATTAGCGATAGGGAAAAAGGCACAAAAATACCGTATACAGTGGAAACCGGTTAACACGGAAACGGATAAAACGAAATATTGCTTAACACTAACAATTAGTACAGTATTGGTCTGTTCTGTGTCCATTAACTTTTACTTTCAATATATATTTATTAGTTGAACGCGAAACGGTTAACACGGAATAACGGTTAACACGGGATTAGTGTTAGTACGGGATAACTGTTATCACGGAATTACTGTTAACACGGAATAGCGGTTAACACGGTATACAGGTTAATACGGAATAACTGTTAACACGGAAAACCGGTTAACACGGGTTAACGGTTAATACGAAATAACGGTTACGCGGAACAACGGTTAGTAAAATATGATTAGAACGGTAAGTATTGACCTTAAAATAACAGGAAGAGACTTTAATGGCGGTATTTCCATCATAGTTCTTTAATATTTAATATACTGTATTTGTATCAAAAAACTTTGTTCGTAAATGTTTTTTTTTTTGGGATGATCTCGTTTGCATGGGTGCTCAATAAATGCTGTAAAAATTAAATTTAAAGTCTATTCTTACGATCGAGGTAGTTTATCGGCAACATTTACACGTATTTTAGGATTTGCAGAAAATAGCATTTCTACCGTCAAAATTGATCGTGTTATGTATTATGTTCGTTAGCAGAGGTATCAGTTTACTTACAAGATTTCATACACGTTAGAATTTTGAGGAATATTCTTAGAATATTATAATGTTCTTGAGTTAATTTGCCTGAAAGTTATTCAAAACATTCACTATAGCAAATTCCCAGTCTGTCGTTTTCCCTTTTTACAACCCTATGTCCAAACATCTATGAATCAGATTTGCTAATACATACCGATGAAACCATTTCCGCATATTCTGCGTTGTGCATTAAAAGTACACTTTTTCCATCCGGCAGAGAGGGTAGAATATAAAATTCCAACAAGTGGAAAGATTAAGAATGACCAAGTGTTGATATTATACTTGCCTCGGTCAGGAAATCAGAAAGTCGGATATTCTGGGGAAGTATTGTATAATTCCACATGTATCCACAAGCACCTTAGGGATAGTATTTTAGGATCCATTGTGGTTACAACGGAATTTTTGTGGGTGTATTTGAGGATGACTCAGGATCGCTCTTGGTGATATTTCGACAACGTGACATCTTGCACAAAATTAGACGAGTTAATGGGGAATGAGTCACGGGAAAATTCCGTCTCTACAAACACGGGAATAACCACAGAAGCAAGCATATTAGCCATACACAATTGCACATTATCCATGCCATATGTCTGTATATAGATATACATATCTGTATATGCTTGTAATAATATGCCAAATAAGTATTGGGGGGTTTTATCACATTCACTTTTGGTTATCGCTTTCAATAAAAAACCCTTCTTTGAGTCTTTAGCGGTTAGCCAATTACTCGTACTTTCAGTGTATTCCATTACATTTCGACTCTGTTTTCGACGTGATTTTTTCCGTAGTAAGTTGTGTATACAATTACATTAAACTCTCCTTATTTGAGCAATTGGGATTCAAAGTTAATTTTCTTGAGTCGTTGGAATGGTTTAGTATTCATTTGCGAAAACTGGAGCGCACCTATGGGTGGTTGGGGGACAATATAACATTGATAACAGAATTCTAACGAGTTATATCAAATGTGTAGAATGTGTAGAGTGTTCACAACATTTCATTATTATCGAAACTTTCTTATGATGACGATCAATAATTTTGCATGACATCGTTAAGTTTAATTTAATTATATTAGTGCTTATGAATCGTAAGTTCAGCTGACCCTAAGCAGAAATGGATGTGCTCCAGAGCGAAAATGATTTATTAATGCTGTAAAAACTCCAGAAACCATCAACAATATATACACATCATTGATATAAACAACAATCAACAGTATAATTAAATTGTTTATAGTTTTTGGAGCTTTTGCAATAATAAGTAACCTAACTATCAGTGGCTAGTTCTATTTAAAAAGGATGCATCACCAATTTGTGCATTGTTTGAGCTGAGCTCGCCAGGACAACAATAAATAGTAACAATAGGCAACCGTGATCCATTGTTGATGGCTGCCTAAGATACTGACTGACATTGTTGATGTCTGACTAATATAATGACTTAAAGAGTCAATAAATTGCTCCGATAAGTTCATTTATAAACCAGTTATATCGTAAAGCGCCTATGAATGAGATCTCTCAAGCACGTGAGATTACTTTCGAATCATCGTCAGATTGGAACGTGCTGTACACCCAATCCTTATCCCCCTGGAGCTTTCGACTTCCACCCCATTCTGCTAAAGAGGGGGCGCAGAGAAAACAGACGAAGACGAGGATGCGAAGCACGCCATCTAGACGGCGGGACGTCGTTACCGAGCGGTCATTATTGAGCCCCCGAGCGGATATGGGCCCTCGCAATTTTAAAACATTTGATCCCCGAGTCACGTCTGGCTAATCCTCCACTTTTAAACGGATTCCGCTCATCTTATCCTCGTCAGGGAAAAAGGGGTTTTCCGATGGTCTGGAGCTCGATAAAGTTCAGCTTTCTAGTCTTTTGCTTTGTGTTTTTTTATTGCAAGCGAAGTTTTTGGTTCTTGTCTCCGACGCAACACGGCGCTGTGGTCCGTATTCACTTAGAAGAGGTCGCGGAAGTTCAAGGATCGAGACGTTCCCATTGGCGTCTTATGTCTTACTACTTTCTTTAAAAATATTTCAATTTAGTTTCAATAGACTTTATAAAAACCTCCACTTCTTACATTTCCTTGCGATATGAGAACATTTAATTTCGCTCTTTTTACAATTGCAGAATTTTTCCCCATATTCAATAATTTAAACGATAAGGAATCTTTTTTCTTTGAATTTTGCACATGTTATACAATTTAGAAATTTTTAATTTTTCTCCCCCCAAACACGTTGAGTTAAAGGTTAAAATATCACCTTTTATTGAAGTTTGCATACGTTAAAAGGGAAGGTTGCTAATTTTGTAATAACGTTTAAGAATAATCGATGTTATGCATTGTGATTCTTTGCATTGGATCGATATATCGAGGAGAACTCTGGTATACATTGAAGCTGGAAAAATTACATAGCATAGAAGAATACATTTGAACGAGGAAAGATCGCATTCGTTTACTATTTTCCGGTAATACATTGTATTTTGAATTATTGAAAGATGAGGTGTCTAATTCATATTGCCTATATAGAGAAGAAAATGATTTACTTATTTAATAGGATTGCAAAACAGCTAGAAATGGGCAATTACATTGAATCATAACAATCATAGCGATTCGAAAACATAATACATGGCAATACTAAAACAAAACACAACAATACCAAAACAAAAAAACAACACTAAATTATAATACATAACATCACTAATAAGACATAATACACAACAATACTATAACAGAAAACAACAATAAGAAATTATAACTATCAGTACTAAAATAAAATATATAACAATAACAAAAGAGCAAACAACAATAATAGAATATAATACATATCAATACTAAAACATATTACAGAAAAATACCAAAAACAAATTAATAATATTAAAGAAGAGAAACCAAAACATGCAGAATATTATTAACTAAAATACGAATGGTGAATGTCATGTTCATAAACTCCCTTGCTTTACATTCGTCCTTATAGACCCCTTAAAAATGTGCATATTTTCTACAGGGTGATTCCCACCCAGCGTCCATTACAATTGATCCGCATTCAGTTAAAGTACAAGATTAAAATTCGACTCATTTCGAAAAAAACAAGATTTATAAGCTTTAAAGTTGGTCGAAGAGATCTCAAAATTGCCCATTTTTACAAAACCAATTAAAAGTGAACAGCGAGCTGAAAATGCGGGAAACGAATCTGACGAGATTTATCATCACGTAATCTTTCTCTTTGAGAGCAAAGAAAGTCAGACTTTAAAGAGCACATAACCGCCCAATTATTTCTCCCTAGAGTTAATCACCGAGCATTTTCCTCAGTGCGACGATGAATTATTTTCATCAATAAACACGACTCATCCGCGACCGCTTCGGGTTATATCAGAAGAGCGTGTTGAGACGCGAATTAATGTATCTCACGCGTGATGAATCGACTCTCCGGCCCAAGATGGCTGGCAGCTAAGCTCGGGAGATGGATCGAGCGGGAGTTTTAAAAAAAATGTTGCATTTTAGCAAGTAAAATGAGACTTTATACGCCGAGGATGGATGGATAACGCCAGAGCTCACAAGTCACGAATCGACGTGTGGTAATCCGTCTCGGGTGATACATGGTCCGTTATTTACTTAAAGACGCACGATTTCGGATATTATATGGGCGCAGCTCGAGGGTGCCTTTCCGGATTCGAGGGAGATGAAATACGGTCTAAATTTTGGATTGGCGGAACTAGTGATTACTAGTGGTTACGCGTATCAAAATGGATGGTTTCTGTAAGCAACCGCTTTAGGGCGGAGCAGGCTAATGCTAGCGTATTGAAAATTAGTGAGAGTTCCTCTAATTACGGATTGAAAATTAAGATCTATTAGAGTAGTTAATGCCGGCCGCGGTGGCGGAGTGGTTAGCAATCCATTTTGGTCCAGGGTTCGAGTCCCGGCTAGTCGGGTTTTTTCGGTTGGGGAATGGTTTATTTAAGAAGTAAGAACAAATACTAAGTGTCTGTTCCTACAGAACAGAGTTCCACAAAGTAGAGCCTGAACGTATTAGATTCATAGCGAATGGTTGATTGTTTGTTTTTTATTATTTGTAAATTATTATTATTATAAAAATTGATGTAATTGGGGTCTTCCTGTTTCCATTAAAGAAATAATAACATTAATAATAAGAAGTATAACAGCAAAAAATTAAAATTAATAACAGAAACAGCAATAATGTATTTTAAATTAATTGAAAAACAAAAGAAATTGATTGTTGAGTGATGAGAGACAAATGATTGTTGTGACAAATACAGCGTTGCACAACAATAGTCGACGATCTAAATGTTAATCAACAATGTTGTCTCAGGGTGACCAAACTTCTTGAGCTGGAGCTCAGAAGTGTGGTCACTCAGAAAATATGAATAGGAAGATTCTTCTCGGATATTGTTAGTGAGAAATAAATAGAAGATATACCAAATATATCACTGTTATTAGTTTCCATTAATATTCTTAATAGTCTAATATGTATTCTTGGTTGTTCTACCGCAATGTACAGAGTGAACAAAGAATGAAGGCTTTTCATAATTACATAGGTCATAAATAACAAAAACTGCAAGAATGGATCATCAGAGTAGAAACGAATGAACCATAGTAAGAATTGATTTATTTGCATCGTGTTGCCATGGAGTAAATTCAAATTCCTTCTTTTCTGATTAAATTACTTATACTATAGAAACTACTTAACTTGTTTTAGATTCTCATGAAAGTCACCAATATTAATTGATAACTAAAATATAGAAATACTATGTACATATATATAAGAAAGAATGTGACGTATATTTCTAATTTTTTCTTAACAATTCGTACGTTGGTGTCTGATGAATAACATATGACGGTCAATGGATTTATGACACAATTTTAACACGCAGATATTGTACGAGAAATCATAAAATTAATGTTGCAATTTCTAAATTTAACTTCAGGAACATAAAATATATCTTTTTCCGTCTCGAATGGCTTACAGAAGGGTACCTTTCTATCGTGAGGATTTACCTCTTTAAGATTTCGCAATCGAGGGCGAGGCAAGTATACCAACCTTGGAATACTGGATTGTATTTTCATGACTTTAGGTCCCTTGACAGTACATTTCGAGTAGCAAAATAGATTTTTGGCGCCAAAAGATTAAAATGTTAGTGACAGCATCTTTAATGCTTAATAATGCATTTGTATTGTAGATTTTCAACACGTTTCCATCTCGCCTACACTGCTTCCACCATTTTCTTTCTCCGAAACGAATTGAAGACAGATCTCTTGGTTGTCACGTGGCGTTTGGTAACGAACCATTGTTGACTCGTAGTCATGGTTGATTTTATGAGTTCATTTTCCATCTTATCGCGACATACAATTCACGTCTTACATGCTGGCGAAAGCAATTTTGCGAAAATCATCATCGATTTTTCACATTTTCGAATATGCAAATACAGAAGGAGTGGGCATTTAACCCTTTTCCTTACTTTTTTTTCGACCGCGAACGCCGAAGCATATTGAGGACAGGATTTCCTATTGTTACGCTACGTTTCGTAACGAGCCATTGTTGACTCGGAGGCGTGACGTATTATAGAATCCCACTCTCAATCCCGCGGTGACATATGATTCTTGCATCACACAAGGCCATTATGATTATAACCATTATTGATTACTCATGTTCTAAAATGTATGAACACCGCGATTTGACATAAACTCGGTTTCTATTCCCACAACACCGACAGAAATTTAGGATAGCGTTTTTCATTGTTGCTCGACGCGTTGTAACGATCCATTGTTGACTCGAAGGCATGACGTATCATAGAATTCCATCCAATCCCGCGGTGACGGAGAATTCTTGCATTATACGCGCATAAGAGCATTATGATTATAGCCATAATCGATTTCTCACGTTCCTAAATGTGTAAATACCGATTATATGTCGGTTTCTATTCCTCGTACACCGACGCGAATTTGGGACAGCGTTTTTCATTGTTGCGGGTCGCGTAGTAACGAGGCATTGTTGGCGTGGAGGCGGGACGCATTCTACTTGTTCATTTTCCCTCGCATAAAAATTCGCTCCGCTAACGTCGGTTTTAATTTTGGGACGAGACTCGGTTTCGGAAAACGCATTCCCGAAATCTGTCGGCCATGTTGGCATTGTCAGCTTCGCCGAGATGCAGTAAAGATGGCGCTAGGCTCGCGAGACGGGCGGGTGCAGAATGCAACCACGGGAGTGCATTACAATAAATATCCCCGCCGATGAGTGAGCGTTTAGCATTTAATCGCGCCGTGAGTGGAGGGAAAACGAAGCAAAGTGGCTTGAAAACCTTTGAAAAGGTCGTCGACTGGAGTATAAAGGGGGCGTTTTCCCGCGGTTTTGGTTGCATCTCGGAAACGCCTCTTCTCATGGTTTAACGACCTTTCGATGAGAGCGATTTTTCAGCGCCGTCCGATTCGCACCATTGTGTGTGTTTTCGCGAGGATTTTTTTGCATTCTCTAATCCTTTCAAAAGCGTAATGTCCAATTGAGGAAATTATGTAAGCCGAAAGGAAGACTCCAACGTTCCTTTCGAATTCTATGCTCAGAGTGGGTTTTTTTTAGCCAAAAGGTCTGTCTGAAACGAGTGGCGCTACGGCTTTCTTTTTCCTCCGGTGATGATTAGGTATGACGTAAAATTTCGTCATGGACGACGTATAAAGTCGTAATATACGACATATTAAGACGTCATATAGGTCGATATATCCCGGAAATGACGAAGAATTCGCCTTATTTCTTACTTCAGTTGAATCTTTTGTATCGATTCCACCACATCTAATTTTAAAATTGGAAATAGCCTCATACTCTTATGGTAATATTGCGATACACTAATGCATTTATTCAAAAATTGAGGCGCATACGACGCCTTTGTTTGTTAACTTTAGCAAGGCATCTAATTGTTAAAATAAGAACCGTATTTCATAATAAATTACATATTATATTATAATAAATCAAATTGATGAAAAATTAAATTTCTTGATAAAACTGACGACGTGAAATTTCTTCATGTACGACATATATCACGTAAAATCTTCTTGGCCAATATAAATGGGCAAACACGAAAAAGTTCTTTATTCTTCTGATCGATGAAAATATTATATTTGGTGAATAATATCGGATTTATAAAATACAAATAATTTTCCTACCGTAAATGCATAGGCTGTTGGTTTAACAATCTTCTTCAGAGCACAATTTCTCAGTTTTTTCTTCTCCTTGGTACCCATATTCAAATTTAAACTCAGAATTTGCGGCACACTTAACCACCATGCGAATGTTATTTTCAGTAAAAATTCATGTAGATAAAGAAAAGAGCACTAGGTGAAAATTAACAAGTTCTAGTATTCTAGCTGTTAAATGCCATTTAAACATGAATTTTTCGAAAATTTCAAATAATAAAGCTCGATAATATAATAATAAAGCTCAACACTTTTGCAAAGCGCCTATTTAAAAGTCAAGAGGCATTTCAGAAATTACTAACATGTATGGTTCATTAAACATCATAGGGACTTAAGTAGACTGGCGTAATATGAGAAAATGGAGGTGTTTTCATAGTTGTAAATACCGGATTGTATAAACGCGAAAATGTGTCAAAACGAGAGAGCTTATCATGGTGTTAATCAGAAGTACTGTATCTCTTAATTACCTGTAATCTTTCCATTTAGTGCTGTTAAACTATGACGATCCAGATCTTTAAAATCAATGAAGTAACATCACCGTAAGAGTCAATTACTGTTAACCTTTCCTTCAATCTTCATTGAAACAGAAAATTATTTTCAGAACTATACTAAATTTGCTCCTTGTCATAAGCTCTAGCTTCTAAAGGTGTTTATATTTTATGATAACAAGTACTACTTGTAAATGATACTTGCAAGTATTTAATACTATACTACAAGGATAATTTATTGCAGTCTTTATAGTTAAGGTTTCGTTTCCAAAAGATGGTTTGAGGATGTGGTTTATCGAAGAATTATTCATAAAGTTTCGTATCTATCAAAGACTGAATTCTCTTAGACAAATTACTATATTAAACAAAATTACATCGTATATAGTTTGTTGTAGGTACTTTGGATTTCTTTTATATGCTCGAATAGGTACCGGAAACTAATTTATGAAAACTTACTCGGATTGAATAATGGGCTAAATGAGTTCATTAATTGTGATGATAAGATTGATACGGGGAGCCATATAAGGGTGAAGTTTACATAGTTATGGCAAGAAACCTGGGTGAATTTGTCCTCTAAAATCTGCTTTAATAGATTGATTTTAAATGTTGTGAATTCGAAGTGCTTTAAGTGAAGTGAAGTTCACTTCCTTTGAAGGAAGGAGACCCCCTGAAGATGGAGGCTTTGTCTCTGAAATGATCATTGGGATTTCCCAGAAATCAGTAATTCGGAGCTTCCCGTTTGTCTCTTAGCTCGAGTTCCGCTTGCCGAAATACGGCTTACGGAGTGTTTTTAAACCTCTAAGTGCTTTATGATGAATTGCACCCTTTTGTTTAGAAGCCATCTTTGTTAATAAACCCTCCATAATCCTCCCTTTGTTTCCACATGGTTTGTCACTTGTTTTATTTCCTGCCTTCAAACCTGCTTCGCTAACGATCCGTTATTGCCATAGGTAAGGTCGGGTTTCATTTCTTTCTTTAATGCGCCCACGGTCCTCCAGTTCTCCTTGCAGTTATTAATGGACCTCTGTGGTGATGCTTGGAAAAGTCCCGTTCGGTAGTAAAGCGTATCAAAATGAGATATCGGTAGTACGGCGGAGATTTTTTAAGAGGAGCTGTTCAGGAGATGTTGTCATCAAACTCGCAGTAGAGAAAAGAGCGGAGGAATATTATGCAGGAAGTCGCAAGGAAAGGAAAATTCTGAAAACGAAGGTGTGTATCAAAGAATTTGACCGTTAAAATCGCTTGCTGTGAAATACAACCCACGCTCTTGACCTCTTGCGCAATGATCTCGTATGTGGCGAGATTTTGAAACTTCATAGTTAGATGTGTAGTAATGATAGGATCGCTGCATAAATGTTTATGAAAATAGTTACTTGTTTGATCGTTACCAAGAGCGCACCAATCCTTACCAAGCCTACCAAGTCTTACAGTATTCCCAAAGTTTCTGCAAGAATTTATTGTGAACCAAATCCTCAAGGGTTTTAGCAATAAATATTTGGTCATTTGAAGGTTTTCGTTACAGGCGATACTTTCTTATGACGAAAATAAATCAGATCGTTCAATGAATCCGCGTAACAACGCAATGGGAGATAATTGGTAACAATTCCTTTATTAAGCTCCGCAATCGAAAATCCTAGATGCAACCGTGATTGATAGAGATGCATGAATATATGTAAACCATTAATTGTTTGGATGATGTTATGTCCAGAAATTCGTTTTTATTTAAGGTTCTCAATAAACAAGATCCTCTCGACCTTGACTTGGTGGTATTCCATCACTAAAACAAAAGCAATAAGCGACAGTTTTTAACTGTACAAACCACAACATAGAATCACTATTTTTGTGGTTTGTAAACTTAAATAAGACTTTCGCCTATTTCGTTTTTTTTAGATTCTAGTAATATGGGGTTGTTAGATTTTAATTTAAAGTTGTTTTGTTTGGAGACAAAGAAATGTTTGCTACGCAAGTTTAAGAATGTCTTGGTAACTAAGGGAAACGGTAAGCAAATCTCTCAACCAGTGTGTCTGGGGATATCGGTGTTCCCAAATTCAGCTTTCGGTATGCCGAAAAAGATTTAGAAATATAATTTTCTGTTGAATTTACATTAGGTTTGCTCCTTGTTTTCCTTTCTTAATATTCCATCGTTTGATGGGATTTAGTTGAATTTGAGATTAAGCTAAAAACGTATAGTAGGAATAGTATGCCACGAGGTTCGGTCTAAAAACAAGAGATAAATTTTGATAGTGGTAACCTGTAATTTACCTGAGGGATTAACCTGTAATTATGAAGGTGGGGTTAATGGATTCAAATCTTAGCTGGGGTATGGAAGTGAGTGCACCCTTTATAAGATTTAAAGACTTAATTTAATTAATTAGCTCAGAGATGGTACATTCTTAAAAGATGTAGCAAATATTATGCGTCCTCCCTGTTACATGAGCCGTTGTAACACCGAAAGAAAAGTCAGAGAAATAGATACAACAAGTCGTTTCGAAAATTCATTTTTTCCGCGAACGATACGCCAAAGTAATCGATCAAGGAGGTAGAGTCGTAGTGGTACTAGATAGTGTATCGTCGTTCATAAGATTAAACTGAAAACAAAGAAAAGTATACATTAAACGAAAATGTGCACATGAAATTCAGAGTAACTGCACAGGTACTTCTTAACGCAGCTGCATGAGTCATTTAGTTTTGGTATCGCTTCATAAAAGCAATACTAATGAAGGCTAACATCGCATATAAAAGGGTTTACGACTCGGCGATGCCGAGAGTCTTCCGACTGGAGAGAGTTGGGACAGAGATTCTTTACGGCTTTACGGATTTGAAGACAAGGAGAAATTTCGCCATAGCAGAAAAATGGCCTCTTAACTCCGCGGAAAACGCAAATTAAAACGATTCTAACCCAGGTTAAGGACGCAATCATAGGGTTTATCTTCCCTTTAAATCTACCAAATTTGCAAAATCCGGTATTTGCGCAGCTACTCGAAGATTCGCGAAAATTAATTCGATCTCACTCCGCCGTTAACGACTTGATTCGGTGACTCATAGCGTGGAGGAGGAGGCGCCTGTCTCTTAAGCATCGTCTGAAAGCTTCCCCTAAATATCTCCACTAAGAATTAAAGGATCTCCGCCCAAACCTTGACAATTTCAAAATTGCTCACGCCGACTACTTCCACAGGATTTACTATTGACACATCTCCCATCAATTCGCGCCGTAAAACCAGACTCGAATGCATTAAAACGAGAGAGATTCCGCTGTATCTTCCCGACTCGGGTGAACAATTGTGTGGAATTAATGGTCCGGAATCGTGACACTGAGGGACTCTCTAAAGACTCTCTCCGCTGAAACCGGCTCTATCAAGGGGGTTCATAATGTCCTTACGTTGGAAAAGGAAATAAGCTAACCAAGCTGGCCGGCTTCCAAAATGGAGTGTGAATGAATCGCTTCCATACTGTAAACAAAAAAAAGGAAGGAGACGGAAATTTTCCTTGCACGCCAAGTCATTTGGAACCAGTTTTGGTTCAAGGGCCTTATTTTTAACGGCGGGAGAAAGGCCCCTTTTGGCCGAAGAATGCGTTAATTTACGATCTTCAAGGAGGGCTTGAAACGAGGAGGATATTTATATTTATATGCGTGGAAGAGGACGAAAAAACCTTCGTGGTAGTTCATACTTTCCTTACTTTCGTCGTGATTGCGTCGGGGTCCATAAAAGGAAATTATGTTTTCCTTTTAGTCGGGCAATATTTCAAGGGTTTTGAGCTCGAATATTACATCTCCGGAGCTGAAGGAACTCCGCGGAAACCTTCTATTATCATTTTCAAGTCCAAGAGCGCGCTCGATTACAAATATTCAGACATTTCATCTATTTTTAGACGGCTTGAATCGGCTCCAAGTTGCGATTATCCAACCATGTTTATTTGCGCCGAGTTTTTTTTTGGCGAAGCGTGAAAGATCAGCCGGAGCAATTAAAGGAAAGAGATAATTGTTCGCATACTTCTGAAGCTTAAGAATTTGTTAGTGATTATAATCTCGGGAGGTTTTTTTCTTTTTTGCATATGGAAAACAGCCAGAGCTTTTTCTGCGTCAACAGAAAAAAAGGTTACCAAGGGATTCTTGAGATAAACAAGATGGTTTCCCCCAACTACGAGGGTGAGCTGGTGCCATTGAGAGATTAATGACCGACGTCGAACTTATATTTTAATTAAAGTTCTTGGATTCAATTTTTTTATGCAGGGAATTTCTCTTCCGTCACGTGTACCTATTCCTATTAGCTTCGGTCTGTCCTTCCGTCCGTTGGTACGCATGACCGGTTTCTGCCTTTCACCCAGGGGATTTTCATGAAATGTTTGCTATGCTAGAGCACGATTATGGCTAGGTTAGAAGTAGAATTTAAAGCTTACTCCCCGCAGCTGCCGTATTTTATTGAAATCCCATTTCAAATTCGTCGATTGTTGAAGGGATTTCTCTTTCTTGACTTGTTGTTCCAACAATACCTCAATGCCGCCTCAACAATGCTACATTATTTCTCAAAAAGTATTCCACCATAATCCAATGATACCACAACGCTACAATGATACTCAACCAATACTCCAACAATACCACAACAATCCTACAACCATGCCCCAACAATAATAACGCAGAGGCTCGATTAGTTTCGAAAATATTTTCCATAGTTGTTGATTCGTCATTCGAAAGTAAATGCCTAATCCGTACTAAGTTCCACGGTATCAAAACAGCCATGAGGCATTTGTGAAACGTTTCCAATGAGTCATGGCTCACTCTTACCTCATAAAAGTACCTCGCTTCGAGATACGATGTATTAACGCTCATTACTCATCACACGACGTTTTAATGCACCGTGCAGTAATGAAGTTATGGGCTTTTAACAATTTATTGCACGTGTGGGTGAACGTATGAGCGATGGTGGTCCGATGCTGGATGACTTTATACCTGAGTGCAGAGAAGAAATACCGAGTGGATTCGTCATATTTTCTTTAATTTTTTAACGGGTATTGCTTTTACTGGCTAAAGTTTTATCGTTTCTCTCCTAAAGATTTTAAGCTTCGATAGTTTTAGGTTCCGGAAATTCAAATATCGATCACCACCTCATTTGTAAAAAGGTTTTCCGTCTAAATTCACTTTCTTTCGGTCCCTTACAAAACGATCCATCCAAATTTCCCTTTATTTCTTCCATGCGATTTACTGAAAGAGTCGCAATCGAAAATATAGCCTCGTTCGATGTATCGTTCTAATGGGATTCGGCGTAATGAAAAAGTTTTCAAATCGAAAGTGCATTTTTATCACTCTTATAGAACCAAGTGGTTCGAAAGGCACGTCCTTCCATTTCAAAATCGCTTTTTCTTTAAATATCGATAACACTCCGAATTTCGACCTATCGCGATAGTCAAAATGGATGTCTGACAGAATTTGTAATCCGGTTAGTTTATACTTTAATTGAAGGAATCCGCCATCATTTTCAAATTTTAAATAAATTCATAGGGAAGTTGAGAAGCGTCTTCGATTTATAATATATTTCCCATCATTTAGTCTTTAGCTACAATTTCAAATTTGTAAAAATTAGAAATCTGTATTATTTACATTAATTTCAATCTTCTTCCTATATTTCGCTCTACAAAACGAACATGCACGTTTCAGAAATTCGATAATTCATATATTGTACTCGTCATTCGATATATCGATATAACGTCATTAGACCTATCTCTGTAATCGAAGGTACCGTCCTAGACGTTCGATAATCTATCGATAATATATATAATTTGATCTATCGATATAAAATCATTCGAACTACTGCTATAATCGAAGGAACCATCACATAAATTCGATAACCAATCGATAATATTTGTCATTTGGTCTATCGATATAACATCATTCGATCTATAGCTGTAATCGGAAGCGACGTTCAGAAAAATGTTGTTTTCTCGCACAAACTCTTACTTTTCGAGAGGCCCAAGGTGGAAGATGGGCAGTCCACTTTTATTATTATATTTTTAATGATCACTTGTGCAAATGAGAGCGCCGCCTTCCCTGTTAGACCAGATTCGATACGAGAGGCACATAATCTCTGTGCGCGACCGCCGCTGTCGCTGCAGCAGCTGCCGCGGCTGCGGTTTCGGGGGAGGCAGGTGGGGGTGTGGGGGCAGTCGGGGTTAAATGAAAGCGAAGTGGGGTGGAGTTCGTCGGCCCCTCTCGTGAGGTGGCGCTTTCCCTCACTCACAATCATCCACTTTGTGAAGAGTTTGCCAACTTTCTGGATCCGGACTCTCTCTTCCTTCCCTTATTCATCGCTTCATCCCTTTTACTCTCTGTTTTATCCGGCTGTCCTAACGTTACCAACCGTTTGTCTCCAGCGAGCAACATTTGAGCGGCAAAGTCCCATTTGACCTTTTGGTCAAATTCAGATGCCTTTATTTCTGCCCGCTATCTCTCTATTATTCATCTCTTTGTCCCGTTTTCTCTGTTTCACCGGCGTATCCTACCATTACCAGCCGTATTTCTCGAATGCTTGACAAGGGGTATTGGAGCCCCATTTGACCTTTTGTTTAAGGCAGTTATTTGGTTTACTCCTTCCACTTTCTCTTGCGTTATTGTTTCATCCTTTCCCTCTAAGCTCTCTTTGTATGAATCGCGAGTCGCCTGTAAGTAAAACTGGAAATTTCAGGCCCCATTTGACTATGTCCAATTCAACTTTTCTTCATATTCTTCCCTTTAATCATCCCATAGTTATTTTTACGCTCGATTCCCTCCAATTCCTTAATTCCTATTCATAGCACATCTCCCAGATGATATTATATAAAATTCCCACGCCCCATTTCACAATTTTGGATTACGTCAGCATTCCGTATTTCGATATACCTATTTTCTTATGTTTTTCTCCTTTATTTTCCTTTTCCAGTCCATTGATTCCGTTTTTCTCCGACTAAGTTTCCATGTTTTCTCTGCTCAATGTCAGCTTTCTTTTGAAATTCATATACTTCATGCATTTCCTGCATGAATCACTCCTTTCCGCACGATGCATTTCGTTTATTTCTCTCTTTTATTTTGACATTATTTCCGACCCATTTACTTCCAAATTATGCCATTTTTATTCTCGCTACAGTGTGTATTATTTCTAATATAAATCCATTTTACTTGACATCCATTCCTCCTGAATTTCCCTTCCAGACTGTTTTCGAAGAAATGAAATGTTACTTTCGCTGTGTATTTTGAATCACCAATATTCGTCGCACAGAAAAAAATGTACGTAATAATTAAACTTGAAATTGACTAGGGTACAGCTTATAGGACTTGAAAAATGGGATATTTAATAAGGATAAGAAGGATTTTGCAATCTTTTGTCCGTAGTATTGATACCATGTTACCCAGCGCCTACAATATGGAAGCTGTACTATTTGGCAAAGTTTTACGCAGGAAGTTTACTCAATTGCATCATGTTATTTTCTATAAATTAAAACATCCTTGTTGTTGTTAATACCAATATTTTCCCTTCTTTACCATTCCTGTGTATTTCTTTATCTGTCTTACCCTACGCGATCTATTGACAATATCTATCACATCAGTCACTTGCTCCGGAAATATTTTATTCTTGTAGTATTTAAGAAATATTTTCTTAAAGAGCAACTTTTAATGCATCCATGTATTTTTCTTCACTGCCACTTTGCTATCCTATGCGGTTTACGTTTCTTTATACTGTGAACTTATACTTTTTCCTTATCTTCTTCTGCATATATAATAAAGCCGTATACCATCTTCTTCAGTTATTTTTGTATGGGAGTTTCGAAACGTATACAAATCTGTATCATATGTTATCCTTACACAGCATTTGGTATGGGTGTACTATCTCTCTTATTTATTAACTGCCTCATTCAGTCATTTAACAATTCATAGCGTGCGGAATGAATTCATGTCTATTAAGGTTCTATTTCATCCGAAATGCACGTTACGAGGAAATGACGTCAACTGTTTACACTGTGCGAACATTTTCTTTGCTTATAATACTTTTCTAATAATTCGTATTTATTATTTGTTACATTTCTGTTGTCATAAATTTCATCTACTTCGTAACGTTCCATTTCAAATCATATGCAGATAGAAGATTAAGAAATTAAGAAATAGTTACCCTTTTACAGTTTTTCAAAGCATAAGTGGGTCGAAAAGGTGGAAAAACTTATGAATCACGCATGATACACAAGGGAAAGGGGAAAAGTCTGACGTGACGGAGAATCGAACCCGGATCTTCCTCTTTACGGGTGGATACTCAAAAACAAATTGGAAACCTTGTGTCGGAAGATCGTAGAAAAAAAAAATGGGATTTGCGTGTTAATATGATTCTCAATTATTCTCAATATTGACAAATATGTTTTTGCTTAAATTTTGGGATTGTTATTAGCGAAACACTACTGAAAAACAATGGTAATCAATATTTTTGTGGCTTAAAGTTTTAACGAAATATTATACTGCATTTTTTAATCCATGTTTTTTTATGCTTACTTAAATTTCAATTATTTATGTATATTTTGACGCATTTATTGTTATTGTATTATTATAACTCAATTTAGTAATTTAGTGGGTTTTGCTTCTTTGAGTTAAATAAATAATCATAACAACAATATTGGTATCAGTGTTCCGCGTGCTGCTTTGGTCACGCGTGTCATAAGTACTCTAGCAAATTGAGCGATCACGGCATGGATATACATATGAAAAACCTCAGAACCCGGGTTCGATTCCCAGCTACGTCATAAATCACCTGTGTCGACTCTTTAGCCAGACGGGCTTCCTGAAATAATTGGTCGCTTTTTTTGCAATACATTTCGCTCCAATTTTGATAGCGGCGAGCACTCGTAAATATTCATGACTATATTGGGAATAGAGAGGGAATCTTATAAGAGGATATAAACACGCCTTGATCGGATAGTCCCCCGCCTTCCGAATTAAGCTCCGCCTACGCTGCCATCCAAATTCGTTGCAGGAGAAGTTTTCCTGGACAGGCACGCGCAGAATTGGAAATCCCTTGCTAGTCGCCCACGCCGCTCGTTTGTTTTACTTTCATTCCGCAATTTTTCCGCGCCGTGTCGCCACTCGGAGATGGTTCGTTAGACCGGAGCACAGGAACTGTAAAATGTTTAAGCTTCTGCATGGGTCCTTTGGCCTTCAAATGCTGCCAAAAAGTTTTTCTTACCAGAGTCTCTCGTTTGCGAAAGGTTATTTTTTTTTAAGGGAAGAGAGCGATTGTGGAACGAGATGCTGTGGTCCATTCGGGTGGCGAAAGGAAATGAGATGAAAGGAAGGAGATGGAGGAAAGAAATAAGTGGAGGAAGAATGATGAAGTACGAAAGTGGGACGGAAGGGAAGATGATAGAATGTAAATGGGAAGGATATGAACATGTAGTATAAAGCACCCGGGAAGAGAATGGGACTGAAAAAAGGATAAAGGTCAAATGGGGCAAGAAAGAATGATTACGGAAACGTGATATGAATGTGGAAACATGGCGGATACGATTCAAAACGAGTGGAAAAATTGATAAGGTGCGATCTTTGAGGTTGTGCAGAGCTTAAACTTATTCGATTAGAGGGAAAATTAAATGATATAAGCGCGGATTTAAGCTATGAGGGCCACAAGGGCAACGCTCAGATCGAGGTTCTGGGGGAGGATTTATAATTAGGTGTTTGCCTAGGGCCTCATCTATATGGGGGCCTTGATAAGACTGCTAATAATTTCTCAACCACAAATTGTTCTCTTTTTTTAGCTTCAAAAAATATTTGGTATTTGTTGAGCAAATCTACATAACATGTTTACAGGATATATTAGATTGTTAAGTCATTTTAATTTATACTAATACGGTTCATTGTAATTCAAAATTTATTTATTTATCCTTGTCGTAGTGACGCGGGGTCTCCATGGGATGCATCGTATATTTGTGTATTCTATGAAAAGATTCGAATGTTCTCTCTCAAGAGAAAACATATTCTAATTTTCTCTCTCCTTCTTGGGGCCCCTATCTGACCTTTTGAGCTTAGGCTCTTTGATATCCCGCCTCTTCGAAGGCCCCTCTAGGAATATCCATCGTGAAATAATTCCACAGAGAACGTAAAAATACATGCTATGGAAAATGCCGTGGTTTTACTACGTATATTAACTACGTTACAAGTTACATTGAATAATGGATGGATTTCAGATGTCATGGTTACATAAATTGTGTGATATCCAGGGGTAAAATATAATAAAATAATCGGTGGGTGGTGACTCAAAAAATGTAATTTTTCTCTTAAAGCGAAAAACAAGAACTCGTTATTATCATATTTTTATTTTAAAACCATATTTTTATGTAGTATTATTATATATTTATTGTAATTATTATATTTTTATTGTAAAAGACGAAAAATTGTCGCATTAGCATTTAAAATTACTTATAGACATAAATCTCATTTCCCAAACTGTCAACCTGATTTCAGTGGCAAATGTTAGCATCTAGTTTAATCAAGTTCATTACTATCTCAACATTGGAAGGATTAAAATGAGTCTCCGAAAGCAAAAAGAATACCTTCAAAACACACTTGAATACATTTCCTTATCTTACGCAACATTGAGTCAAAGAAAAGCGCAATAAGTATTAACCCTGTAATAAATAAAGAAATCCTCGAGGAAAAAATGTTTCTATAACTCAGTATTATTTTTCCGTGTAATGAATCGCTACCACTTTATGCACATATTTTTTATTGTTCAATGAATGAGCAATTGTAACCATCTATTGATGAAGCCATTTATGATTATTTATCCATTGTTATCAGTTTTGAGTTACTTAAATCACCTACTATTGCCGTGACGACGCGAGAATTCCTCGATTGTAGCCTTGAAAACCCCTCTTTAATTGAATCTAAGTATGCAGCTATTACACGCAAAGATAGTTAGCGGGTAGTCGAATGCGAAACGGCTCGAGAATGTTTCCCTGCGGAGTAAATAATTAGTTCGACGGCGTAATTAATGTCGCCACCAATGGATGCGAAGCTGGTTATTAGTTGACGCAACTGATTTTAACGAGTTTTGACACCAACGCGGAGGCAATTTATGAACGTGTTCTACCGGAAATCTAGTTATTCAAATGCAGTAATTGGTCGCATTATGAATGGAAACGAAGGTAATATTTTGATCAGTCTACGATGCCTTACAGTGGGGAGGGATTGCTGTGCGTTAACGCGTCTAATTGGGGGATGGGCTGCTTTGTGATTAATACTATTCCTTGGTGATTAAGTATCTGAGTTGACTTGTGCTTATGATTGTATTACGGGGTTGTAATGTACGAAGCAATGTATTTATCAACTGAGAAGGATATCTTTCACATTCTTTGGCACAGGATTTAAACGTTCTAGCCTACTTTGGAGCTGAAATCGAATTCATTTTGCATTATACATCTCTAATGATGTGAGAATTTCAACGAAATTACAGAGTATACATACAATAGCAGCTAATAACCTTTCCTTTTCAGGTGTTTTTTCAACGAAACACAATAACACGATGGGGATTTTTTTTTAATTTAACGCTATATAGAGATAACTAGTAATGATCCACGTCATTGCATATTTATGGCGGATTTTATATTTAATCTTATTGAGAGGTATGCCCTCCAAAACTTCAGAGCAATTATTGTAGAACTAGTGCCGTCAATAAAACACTGTGCATCAATAATAGCCATCGATGGCTTCTTTACCTCTCAAATTCTTGAAACTAACTGAAGCCACTTTGTGATTTATGCATTCTGTATTAGCTAGTCAAGCGTAAGGAGTTCTCTGTAAGACCACGTCTAGACGCACAAATAATAATAATAATAATAAATGCCTTTATTTGGGCGAGATTGAGACTAAAAGTCTCCTCTACAAAGAACGAAATTGGAATTAAAGTACGAATATTCTGTCGCGTCTAAAGATGAGGACAAGATCGACAATCGATAAAATAAGACAAGGCAATCGATAGGCGTAACTTCGCTGTCCATAACACAGAGGAGAGAAATATTCTACTTTTAGCTTTGACAATTGTACAAGCCACAGCTGGTCGATTACTATAGGAATGCCTTTTGTACTTGTATGAGATGTCTATTCATTGAATAAAATTTTTAGGGAACGAATTCCACCCCATATATGTCGAAATATATGAAAAGAATGAACATGGAAGGTAAAATTGGAGGGTTTAAATTGGGTGATTTAAAATTGAAATGAATAACTAGCCCAGTTGTTTAATAAACCTCCTGGATGATTAAGGTGCGACCGGAAGGACTCTAAAAAAAGAATCGGTGGAAGAAAAGTTGATTTCAATTAGCAAGTGGCCCTCATTCGATACTTCCGCGTTCCTCGGACATCGCTCTGCATTTTCATGAAGGCGATCGATCCAGAAGGAGGTAAACTATGAGAAAGAACGCCAAGGAGGGAATTAAGGCGATTTCGAGCGTTTTATAAAACCCTTTAGCGGAAGACTTCACTGAAAGGCAGCAACAGTGTTACAATGAGGTCGGCACGGGGGGGAGGATGAAAAAAAAACCCACGTGAAAGGCACTTCGCACAGGAGCGGTCGACGCTCTTCCACTGTTTTTTTTTTATCACGAGAGTTGCATGTCTGTGGCGCTGCATCTCACCCACGCGGAGAAAGTGGCGGATGAGAGGGAGTGAAATGGAGTGGACGGGGGAGATGCGTGGACGCAGGGAAAAAAAGCGAAAATGTGGAGAAATGGCCGGGCGAAGGAAAGTTGCCGTTCATTTCTTTTCAGCGACGCTCAAGTTTTGTGAATTCATTACGTTCGGTGCCAGGGAAAATACCCATTGAAGTTGGGGGAAAAAGGCAACGTCCGAATAGAAAAGTTTATTTATAGGCCCAATTCGCTTTCGCGCGGAGTGTTTCTGGTTAATGGGACGGATTTTCGTTTGTCTTTTTTTATTGCGGCGGGCTAAATAGGAACGTTACGTAGGGCGGTTGCGTATTTGCAAGGCGGGGATGAAATCCATTTGGGATGATCAAAATCTGACGATGTGGTTGCTATGGTGACTATAGTAGCGCCTGTAACTATAGTAACACTTGTAACCATAGTAATATGTGTAACTATGGTAACATCCATTACTATAGTAACACCTATAGCAATAATAACACATATAACTATAGCAATATCTTTGATAATAGGGAGCACTTTTAACCATAGGATCACCCATCTTACCCATCCCCATTACGAGGAACACGTAATTTCCATAGCAGATTTTTATTGACTAGTTTCGTAAACGAGTTGTCATCCTCTGGTGAAAATTACAGAGATGCAAAACATAAATATGAGAGGGGAAAATTTGAGAGGTAAAAATCTGCTGTGGACTTTACGAAGTGTTCTATCTTGTTAGATGAGTATGAAATTCCACGAAGTCACGCTTGACCATATTAACTTTATTATAGGAACTCCTAAACTTTAGTAACGCCTAAACTGTAGTAACGCCTATAATTATAGCAACAGCTATCACTGTAGTTACTATACTACTACAATAACTTGTTATACTAATTCTATAACCATGGTAACCGTCACTATGGGTCCGACATCTCGTTCCATGTTTCCCTCGACTCTCAGTTCGATTTTATTTCTTCGTTTGTTTCTGTTGCAGGCGTTTCTCCGCCGGATGTCCCTCCTGAGGGCATTGCGAATATTCTGGGTCGAGAGGGTGAATCAAACCCGGTTATACCGCCTTCGAAAGCGCTTTCAACATGGCTTTCCCGGAATAGCGGTAAGGAGAACAATTGTATTGATGGCGGAAAGGAACCTAAACTATTTGGCATATCAACCGTGGTAGAAATGAGAATCGCGTAAACTAATGACCATCTGGTCCCTACGCGTGTGTTTTTGTGAAAATCATAGCATTAATGGAAAGAAGTGTTATACCCACTATACCTAATAATATTGATCATAGTGACGATCGTAAGGATAAATAAACAACGATCGAATCCGTGAATGCATTGAAGAAACGAGTAGTTATGACTATACGAAGAGGAAAATAATTGAAATTTTCATTATGATATTAATTATGTTTATCGTGCAAACAATATTTACTGAAATTAGTACTCGATTAACCCGCGCAATTAATTGCCAAACCTAGGTCATTTTATGCATTGTTTCTATTCATCATAGTGAAGAAATTCAACAGCATCCAAGGCAACAATGATAGCAGTGTAATACAACAATAGTGATATCGAGTTATTGACAATGGGAACAACAATAGGAATAATCACCATGCCAATATCAACAATCGTATTCGTTACGGGCTAAATTAAAATGGACTTTCTACATTTACTTTTTCTTTCAATAGGTACATTCTTCCTAACGGAAGCTTTCCACTTTTTCCCCAACTTTGCTATTATTATCTAAAATGATTTTTTCCGATATGAGTTGAAGAATGAAATTCTTCCCCAACTATCGACTTCACGAGAAACTTTGCTACATACACCGTAATAAATCAGTCGATTTTCTCGGAAGGTACCAGACTGTGAGAGGTCCATTCATAGCTACGTTCCTTTTATAACTTCCCATTCAATTATTTCTCGGAGACGTCATAATTTCTGCAACATTTCGGAAGTTAAACCAATTTCGCCGACTCGATTTCGATGCTGCGATGTAGCCATCAATGCGGTATCCCTTAAGTGTTATTGAGGTAAGCCAATAAAGACCGCGTTCTTTTCTGGAATGGCTTCCGTCTCTTTAGGTTTTATGGCACTTTATAAGCGGAGTAATCGAGTTGGACTGCTGACTCTTGTTACACACTTGATCATCCTCCCTTTTGAGTTTTTCTTTCATCTAAAGCGGGATATAAGACCTGCGATCCTTCGTCGTTTATGGCTTCTTCAAGTATCTCGAGTCGGTGTTGGATTATGTGATGATAAATCGTTAGCAATTTGCAATGAATCACTTTTTTGAAAAGTATGTGTAGAATTCTCCTTTGATAATCGCATAAAAAATGCTGATTTTATTAACTGACTTCTTGAATGTTAGCTAATTATGATCATTATATATTGCGAATACTCGTATAGTGTTGATAATTATCAAAATTCGCTATTACTCCTGGTTTTGGCATCTGCCTCATTGTTTCTGATACATATCTCTAATTTGTTTTTTAATGCAGCGTTACTAACTGTAAACCAGCGAATATCGAAGATTCGATTCTTTCTTATATCCTGGTTGTCTAAAATAATAATGATAACTATAATAATAAAAAATTACAAAGACAATGTTGATAATAAAAATTATTATTGTCATTACTATTATTATCATAGAAAGAGGTCTTGAGAATCTTGTGTAACTACCATAGATATGTGCCCTTTTGGTTATTTACATACTCATAAATTAGCTCCATCGATAATTCCGACGAAGTGGGGTCAGTGCATGTTTATTTCAAGTGACATTTAACTCTCTTCTCTCATGATCCTCACCTTCATGTTTTGACTTTTATGATGGTAAAACCCATAACGGCACACAATTATCTGCCATCTTTTTGATGAATTGTCACCTTTCACGATAGCACTCGAAAGTCAAATCACTTCCTCGTTAGGAGAAAAACAAGCGTATTACTCCAGTCGGCTTTGTCCCAGCTCTCGAAAGACAATCGTGCATCGATCGTTACCATGGTTTCCGACTCGATTCAGTCTCCGATTCGCGTATCCGCGAATCGCAAACTGGCAGCGCTTTGGAGAATTAGCATAATTCTTTCTTCGACTGACAGCTACTAATTTAGTTTCGCATAACATTGCTTCTCCGACAGTTGAAGAAGTGGGGCTTGTTTATTTGTAATATCCATCGAGATTATGGTCGTGACTCACCAGGTTGTCTAGACGGGTCGGTAGCTCTTTCAATCTGGCCCGTGTTGCGGGGCAACCCTTCCACATGTAGCACGATCCAAGTTTCCAGGGATACCGCAATGCTCCGCGGAGACCAATCTTCCGTCCGGAGAGTTTAATGGGGCCATTTGGATGGGTCGGAAGTCGAATGTGTCGCTTCAATTGGATTTTGCAATCTCGTTACCGGACATATTTGTCACTTGGGGGTAACATATGCACGAGTCAATGAGGGAAAATGGCGGTGAATTGAAAATCTCTGGATGTGGGTACTATTTAGGCATTCAGGGACATTAACAGCTGGTGAGTTGCTTAGCGAATTCGGTTCAAAATGGAGCAAATTCAATTGAGTTTATTAGTTAATCCTCCCGAAGCAGAAATTCTGTGGAGTTTACACCTTGTCTCTACGAGATAGCATTCCGATCATCAGGCATGTTAAACAGTTTTTTTGGATTATTTAAAATCACCGTTTTCGCAATAAACTGAATAGTTGTGAAATTGCAACTCAAGGAATGTCTATCTCTGATTTGAGCGATAATTTTTAAACGCCCGCGAATTTGTGAACAATTGGTACTGCTGGTATTTTGCCAAGATACAATCTGATGTGATATTTCATATGCACGTAATTTCAGTTACGTTTACTATAAACTCACGATAATAAATTTCGGATTTGCGTAGTACCGCAAAGAATTGTTTTGGGCCCACAGTTATTGAACTTTTGCTAAACAGGAATAGTAGGAATTGCAATATTTTTGTAGTAATTTTTACAAGTTGGTCCCACTTGTTGTAGCGGTGAAAACCTGAATTTCTAATTTTACAGATTTTCAACTTCAACTTTCCCTTAAACTTTTAACTTACATCAAAACTAAGAAAGTCAAGCATTACTCTCTAATTAGAGCTTCATTTTAGCAAATATTTTCTGTTCTCAAGTGACATTTTAGGTCAAAGAACTACATTTAAGGAAGACTTGAGGAGTGTGTCGTACAAGAAGAATGACTTTGAGTGCGGAGATGGAGAAATGAAGTCTTGAGTTGGAGGGTGAGTTGTGAGTATGAGGAACTGAAAGAGAAGGTGTATGTCCAACGGAGAGTGGATTGGAGTAGGTAATTGTTTGCCGAACCGTGACCGATATGGAAAAGTTGTATAGTTCCCATTGTCTCTAAAGTATCTTACTTAAGTCCACTTATAGACTGCTGAAGAGAAAGTGTATGAAATCTGCGGAGAACTGATTTTCATACCATTTTAGATTAGATGAAGGCATTTAAAGTTATCAATGAGAAGTGGCTGGTGCCTTTGCAGACCATCTCCAACCCTGCTACTTTTGCCCTTTGTTGATTTCATCGCTATGAAAGCTAGTCAGTTGAAATCTCTGATCTATGAATCAGGGGACAGTTAGTCTCAGATTAAACCCCTTACCAAAATTATCATCAAAATAAATGAGCCATTGTTACCTTAAATTGAAAAATACTATTTTTTTTATTTTTCTCCTCGGTTTGAGCTGATATGTACTTTATTTGGTGAACCTGGAACACACTGTTTCTAATCTAAACACCACCAAAAAGAATAAGTATTTTTAAAAGTGCTTCGACAGCGGATGTCCTTTCGCACAAATGAGCCCACATCGGGAATCGAACCTGGAACCGCTTTCACTAAAGGCGAACGAGTTACCCACTTGTCTACTCGGGAGCGCCCCTGTAAAACTAGGACCATAAATTGACCAGAAATAAGATTTTTATCATAAAATGATACAGTCCCGATATCAGTGGAGTAAGAAGCTAAAATCTCGTTCATAGCAACAATAAGGTCGTCATTATTAATTATTATTGTTGCCTATTCTAACAATTGATTTGTATAATTAGGCCGCTGGAGGGAGCATTGTTAGATCGCAGCAGCAACAATGGAGTCAGTCAGGTTGCATTTTTATTGCTTGTAAGGCAGATCCAAACATCCTTACTACAACGCCAAATTCAGGAAAGAAGTCGTCAGTTATCGAGGAGAAAGTTTTGTCGCTTTTAGTCTCAATGCAATATCCAGGGACAGAAGACTTGCTCCCAAATGACTTGGCTTCGTAAATATGGATAAGACGGTGTTTAAAGGCCAGAATACCGCCCACCCTTAAAATGAGCAGAATTTGATTGTGAGAATGATTGCGGGCTCATATTTAATTTCCTCTGGGGACTCTGAAAGTTGTGAATGAGTTTTACACCCCATCTTTAATACGGGAGGCAAGAATTAAGGGTGACAACGGCAAGGCGACGCGCGGCAAGGATAAATCGTGGGGTTTCTTTGTTAACTCCGTATTCCTTATTTAACTCCGTTGGAGACAGGCACTTAAAACTTTGAGGGAATTTCGTTCGACCACACCGTGCTCCTCAAAGTTGGGTCATTGTTCCGGTTGCAAAGGGAAGATAAATACACAGTTAAACGCGGAATGAGAGAGGCAACAAGTTTGAGAGTCAGTGTTTGCTTTTAAAGGGGCTGTGGACATTGCGGTTCCTCATATTTGTTTTCCGAAATAGGGAAAAGGGAAAGGGTTAAGATTCCTAAAATTTTAGAATTCGCCAGGTTCTATGTCGAACCATGAGGTTTGTGTATAAATGTGGTTTGTTAGTATGAAATCTTTGGGTATATTTTCAGCAGACACATTTAGCATTAAACATAGGTGCTTCGGTTCTACCAACATGTCTTAAAAATGAAACATTTTTCATCTCTTTTTTGGTACAGGATGGAGAAAAATGTGTCTTCCATTTACTTCTTTCTAATTCTTGTCCATGGCTGTGATGATATGAAAGCTGTTGAGATAGGAGTCATACTGAATAATGGTACCAATCTCCTTATGGGATATTACGAAAAATGTTAATTTTAGAGTCATTGTGTTTCACTAACGTAGGCATGTTATGTTGGTAGCATTATGGCTCAGTGAGGAAAGCAAGGTTAAACTACCTCACTCCTCATCTTACTTAGTAAGCCCCATTTCCCTCTCCTAGTTCATCGTAGCTAATGGTAGAAGGGATGAATGTCCCACCACCCTTCGGGTTGAATACTTTACAGACATAAGAGTTTCGTACTAGTGAATTAAACGTTCTCTGGCCTAATATTGTGGAACGCAATCACAATGAATAAATACCGTGCTTGAAAGTTTCGCAGTGGACATTAATCGAGAAGAATTTATTTTGCGGAAATTTGTGGTTTTATTCCACTTTAAACGAACGGAAATGTCACACTGCAAAATTGTAAATGTAAAGCCAATCACAAATTTGAGACCGTTCGGACCAGTTAAAGTGCAAAACATACAGCTGATTAGATTATATTCTTTAAGACGGAAATAACTTTTATTACATAAAAATTATAATCGGATCATTTGCTTATATAAAGAATTCTAAAAGAATACATAACAACGAATGCAAGTACCACTGCCATAAATGTGGAGTTACATGTTTTCACAACGTAAATGTATTCAGAAAGCCTGGAAGGCACTTTATGCCACAATTCGCTTTACATAGACGAATCTGAATTCGAAATCGAATTTCTAGATTTTCTGCGTGATCAACTTAACCGCGTTTTTTTTCAAAATATGTGAAGAGCTTGCCACGAAATGGGAATCTGAACAAAATTTACTTTTCATCGCAAACTTTAGAAATTGGCATCACTGTCATTATAGGTTTGAAATTTCTTCCCGCGGTTAAATTGTTATCCTTCCTCGAGTATTATGACAATTGAAATTGGTTTCAATGTCAATGTGTAACAATTATTGCAAGTGCGATCGTTGGTAGAATTTCATTATTGTCGACTGTTGTTCCAAGAATCGACTTTTTACGTATTGGCTTCAACAATGGATACGATTGTCCTGTTGCTTACAACAATGACCGCGATTGGATAAATGTTCATATTCCTTTCATGTAGGAATGAATTATTATTAAAGAAGGAACACACGTACAAAATAAACCTATTTTATACCCTAGATGGCGCACAAAGTCCCATTCCCCCATAGTGAGGATGTTAGCGGTGCTCTAATAGAGAGCTTAGAAGCAGCAGTACCAAAGTTGATGAGCGAAACTCGGCAAGAAGAGACTGGAAACCACACCCAGTGACAGATACGAAGCCATTAACTAAAGACAGCTTTTCCGCAAGTTACAATCGCGTGCGACAGCGTTTCGGAATCCTTTACTTTACCTTTCAGATTTCAATTTCGTTTGAGTCGGTAGTCTTATTTGTCCCGTCGCCCGTGAGGAGAGAATTCTCGCGGAGAAAGTGATGAGTAAGAGGAGAGGAGGAGGGCGTGAATGGGAATTAACAGGAGGAAGAGGAAGACGAGTCCATTGGTGAAAAAAGAAAGAACGTGGCGGGAGAGGAATGAGCTGGAAAGAATGAAGTGCCATTTGATTTGAGCCATCTGCGAACAGGATCTCCTTCCATTCGCTTGAAAATCGCTGGAAGTGACTTTCAGACGCCACTTCGGAAATGGAATCAATGGAAATCAGCTCGGAAACTTTTTAAAAGGCTCCCAAGACGTGTAATGAATGATTTGCTCTCTCGTGCCGGGGCAGAAATGGCATCTGTCTTACTCCTTTAACTTTTGTTCTGGTTCACGCGCCTGCGATGACTCCCAGACGGCTTACTGGGTTATAAATTAAGCTTAATTCCTTCCGTTTTGCATCCCTTCCTAGGTTTAAGTAGCCGAGTCTAACTCCTTTAGGCGGTATTTCAAGTCGGAATTCGGCGAGCCTTTTGTTTCACTACGCATCGTCGTCCTTTATTGCTTCAATTGTAGTTACCCGTAGCCTACTATTGTTGATGAAGCAAAGGAAATGAAAAATTCTTGGAAACTCTCTTTGGTTTAACTTCAGAGGCAAAAGATTTTTATTAATTATATAGATGCCCTAATTAGGAAACCCGGACGTCACAAAAACATTGTTGCTTACGTAACAATTGTAGACGTTGAGGAAGTTGCTGGATTTCATTCCCGACTATTTTGTATCTGTAATTCGTGGTAATTAAATTATCTTTATTTTCAATCTATTAACCTCGGCAACATTTCCTTCATATTTGATAAATAATAGTATTAACGCCTCTACAACTTCGGTAACAATTGACCTTGAGTAAAAATAACTTGTAAAATTAAACCAACAATGGCATATATTTAAAGGTAGGGTTCCTTGGTTTCCAAGGTGATAGAATCAAGAATTCAAGTGTTATCGAATCAGTCGTAACAATTGATCTATAATGATACTAACAATATAAAAACAGACCAACAACGAAAACTTTTTTGTCATGAAATTCTTCGGTTTCCAGGATAATAGATTCAATCGTTTTATAAGATAATTATTCACTAATTTTACTCCTATAATTACTGAATTCCTTTTGAGCATTTAATGTTACAGATTACCATATTCTAGCTTTTAAAATAAACCAAAATTGGAGATTATGTCTTGCATCTTCTTAATTTTTACAACGACTGCTGTCCACGAGAAAGTGCCGAGAAAACGCAAAGAAGATTTAGCTCTTGTTCTTAATACAAGTTGCGAAACTATCTCGAGAGATAAGCCAATCGAGAAATCCAATTTCCTTTATCAACAACGCCTTATAAGTGGTCGGATATCTCAGCTCTACTTTAAACTGCAAAGATAGCGGAAACACAATCGCCAAACCTGTTAATTTCATCAGGGACTTCATCAGGGTGATGGTCGCACGATTTAGCTCGCAGATTCTCTCGCGAATAAATAAGCTATCTCCCGCAGCCATCGCCAAAATGCCACTTGCCAGTCGTGCAATTTGTTTTGAGTGCTCGAAACATAAAAAAAATCCATAACAATAACAGTACTTGGTGGGTAACGCATGTTGCCAAGGAGACGGAAGTGTCCCTTGCAATGAGCCTAATAAAATGCAGAATTAATGCAGAACCACGTGTCTGTAACCGATGTTTAGCTCGTGGAATCCGCAACCGTAAATTAAGAGCGAAAGTAGCTGCGAGTCGCCTCGAGGTCGCTGACCTGTGATTCACTCGTTTTTTCCTCCTCCGAAAGAATCTTCGCCCAGCCTTATTATATGCCCCATCGCCTTCCACGGCCCTATGCCTAAGATGCAAACATGACTAGTACGTACACTCCTTCAGCATTTCTTCATTTCCTCTATCACCCCAAAGGGCAAAAAAATAGTCATGTGGTTCAAGTTCTAAACCGTGGGGGATCTCCTAGCAACACTAACGGAATTTTTTTAGCTGATGCGTAGCCATGGACACGGGCTCTGTTTCCCCTCCCTTCTGTCTTAACGCCTTCCAGCCGTGGATTTTTTCCTTCAATTTTCATAGGTCTTTCATATCCGTTAGCTCGTAGCTTTTCTCGAGATGTACTTTCCTGATTATTCTCTCTCAGTGGAAAACTAGTCCCCCATCAGGAATGACGAATCTTAATATCACCTTTAAAAAATCAACATATATCTATTATTGTGTAAATTTGGTACTTCTAGGCCAAAAATCGTGTATTGTAAGTCTGCAATAACTTATTTATGCTATTGTTAAGATGACGATTGCTGATGCTCACACCCCCTGCCACACGTCGAAAGGTGGCTTGCATGGTATTAACGAGTATGTAGATGCAGAATTAGATAAGACGTTTTTCGAATGATTATTTTTTGTAGGTTTTGGGTATATGTAGAAGAAGTTATCTCGAAAGGTCACAACGAAAGGCGATACATTTTGTATAAAAATATCACGAAGAATCAGTGAGCGTTCATCAGCGAGCGATGTTCCAGGACGTCAGGATGGGAATCTCTATCAGATAGAAGATTTAAACTATGGCTTAATTTACCGAATGAGTTCAGATTAAGAACGTAATTAGAAGATGTAGTTGATACTTTGTGTCCTCCCTTTTATATAGGCCGTTCTGGTAGTGGAAGAAAAATGAGAGAAATAGATGCTAGAACGGATGGATTCAAGAAATCATTTTTTCCGCGAACGATGCGTAAAAGTAATCGATTAGGGAAGTAGAGTCATGGTGCATGCACCCCCTGCCACATGCCATAAGGTGGCTTGCAGGATACATATATAGATGTAGAAAATAGTGTTAGTGCATAAAATATATGATGGAATATCTTGATATGTGAGTTGAAATCAGCATTACATTCACAAAACCTATACAGCTAATATATCGCAATTTAGAATGGAAAACAATCGTCCATGACCAAAGTAAAACTTTTCATTCAATCTACCGTCTTCATTTGTTTTGATTTCGTAGAATCATTATTTTAATTTAATTTTTTTAAATAGACGAACCCAGCCTCCTGATGCATATGAATGGTGAAAAATGTATTCAATGCGGATGGAAATGAGCTTAAAATTGCTTTTGATTGCTGTTTGGTCGTCATATATTCCGCTCCAGGCGGAGTAAGTTGCTCGGTAACGGTTGCTCTAACAATTGCCTGTTCTAGAAATTGCCTCAACAATGCTGAAACGGTACGAACAATGACGAGGACGTTTTGTTCTTCATTGTTAGATGCTTATTGTAGAGGAGATTGTAGTTTTGTTATTGAAAAGTAAATTTAGGTGTATATCGGATTTTTAACGCAATGAATTCATAAAATGTTATACTGCCTGAAGTTATGGAATATTTGCACACTTATTCAACGTTGAGTTTTTTAAATAATAAGCAGCTTTTGAATATTCCCTCTGTTGTTTTTTAGGGATACATCTGGGATAAATAGCTCTCTGTTTTATCTAATTCCGACGTTTAAAGCCCGACAAGAGGCTGGAAATAACGTATCAATTTCATTTCCATCGTTAAAGTAAAGTCAGGGGCTTAAATATTGTGGGCTCCGACAGTCGAACTCGTGAATTTTTCCGTTTCGGATGTAGGCTAAGGTAGCTTTGGCCACCGCTGTATTTCTTTCATTCCGAACGGGCGAGGGTTATAAATTCAACTTTATACTCTCCGGACGTGGGCAAACAAGTGAGAATTTGCGACGGGCCCTCCTTTGCTCTTTAAGACTTTCCTATCCCCAAGCATCTTCGCCGCGTGGTTTACGGTTGTCACTGTGTAGGGCCCCGGAGAAAAAACATAAGTTATCAACACCGGGAAGCTGTGAAATTCATCTGTTTTTACACCTCTCGCGTAGCCCGAGTGAAACGGCTGTCGCCTGTCAAAAATTCATGATCCGCAAACGTTTGCGGGCGACGGATCATCGCGATGTTTACTTGCGGGAGAGGGGTTGCTTGGCAACGCCGGAAAGTTAAAGTAACACCGCAAACGTTTGTCTACGTAAACTACGTAAATGGGTGAATCGAGGAGAGTGTCGATTGTTATCGATCTTCGATATATTCTTCCATTTAAAGCTCGAGCGAGAGACCAATATTTGTAGCTGACTTGTTTTAGAATGACAAAGTGGTGGACTAAGTGGGTGTTGTAGATTTGACGGTGAAAGATACGCAACACATAAAGCATTGCGAAAGTGAAAGGAGGTGATAAAAAAAAGGTTGTGAAAGGTAAATAAACCGAGGGAGAGGAAAGGAAACAAGGAGGTAGAGGAAGTGTTGGACAAATATGAAGAGGAACGGGATATGTGGAAGCTGAAACGAAGGGGTGAAAGAATAATGAAAAAAAAATAATGAAGAATAGTGAAAGGATGATATTTTCAAGATAATGAATGATAAAAGAGGATACATAGTGGTGTAAGAAATAGAAGGAAGTAAAGAAAAGGGAATGATGATGAAGAGCATGTGGTGTTAAAGTTGGAGAAAAGGAACTGAGGATAAGGAGATAAAGAAAGATATGAGGATACGAAGATGAAAGAGGGGGAGAATGATTTTTGTCATTGGGAGAAGTATAAGATGAAGGTCAAAAGAAGATAGAGGATAGGTTAAAAAGAGTAGGATATTTAGTAAAGATAAATACTAATAGAAGAAAAAATATTATTATCTTATTCCAACATCTTTTCCAGGGACGAGATCCTAACTTTCCCTTTATAGAGAACACTGCATATCTAAAATGTTTTCAAGTAGTATTTTTATTAGAAGAATTACTTTAAAGGCGGCTTTGGACTCCAGTTTGAGTATCAGCACGTCATCCATTATCTAATATGAACCATGGAGAGGGAATGAGGCCAGATGAGGAATGAGGTAGTTTGCCTTCCTCATTTACATACATAAAATTCCATCACAATGGCCCTATAAATGACACTTTTCATAGCATTCCATTAAGGAGAGACCAGAATGTGTACCATTATTTCGTGTACCGTTCACACCTCAGTAGCTTTCATGTTACCATAGCCACGAGTGAAACTGACACAAGAGTAAATTTAATGTACGCTTTCCCTTAATTCGGCGACAAAAATGTAAAATATTCCATTCATCAAGATACATTGGTAGGATCTTAAGAAACGTTAGCAGGTACAATTCTGCATCTTAGAATAATAAGTTCTCGAGAACAGTAATGCAGAAATTGCTCGTTTCTTCTCGGATACCAAAACCCGGAGAGAGGGAGTAAACAACCACCAAGACTGACAACAAAACCGAAGCAGAAAGGCTTGAGCGAAGGGGAAATGAGTGTGGCTGGACAGGAAGCTGCAGGAAGATTGGGAAGGAGGGGCTGGAGTTGAAAATGGTAGGAGATGAGTGCGAAGGAAAAAGGAAGGGTGTTGGCAGACTTGAGGGGGGCAGGTGGGGTCTGCAGAGGTGGATGTTCCGGAGGGATATTCCAGCTCCCACAGACGACATCATCTGCTCCCAAACTTCACCTCTCTCTTCCCTGCAGATTGTTATCTCCCACCAGAGGCCCTCCCATTCGTTTTTGCGAGCGTTTTCCCTCACCCTTTTCATCCGAGGCTTGTACTTGGGATACGCAAACTGGGAGAGCAGCGGGTTTTTCAGCAGAAGGTTTTTGCATTATTGAGAAGGACGCGGGGTGAGCGTATACCACACACTGTTTGCCCAAAATTTGCCCGTTTTTTTTAACTCCCTTCGGTAGGGGAGGGGCGTTACTCTCTCATAACCGCGAATACCGCGTCTGCTCGCCTTGAGAGAGAAAACGTGCTCGCGGTTTGCGACGAACGCACGTCTTCGTTAATAAACGCGCCGGTATTCTTCCCAAAGTTGGATGCCGCGTGAACTGCTGTTTTCTTGTTCATCGAACCTTCCGCATCGATCTCAAAGCATTTCTTTTTCTTTACCAAGACTATCCTACTTCAGGACGCTCATGTCTCGTGTTTACGTACTCTATTTCACTCGAAGCATACTTTACTAATGGTTGAAACTGCCTGTCTATTCTAGTCAGAAATGGGACTAATTGGAGTTAATTAATTCAAAGCAAAGCATTCCAGCTCGAATTCGACTTCCATGAAGTACGTTTTATTTTCCGAAAAAAAATACTATGACGCAGCTAAGTAGTAACAGTATCAGCTACAGGTGCGTCCAGCCCTGTGGCAACAATCTCTTTTCATTGTTGGCTCCGACCGCTAACGTGTCAACAATCTCCGAGTCGGTTGTTGTTACGAAGCGCTACATTATTTGCAACAATGCGGATTTTATTGGTTATTTCATCCATTTAAAGGAGCTGCTTCACAGGTGGACATCTCAAGCTATCCACCAATTACAAGTTGATTTAGAACTCAATAAAACACTATCGCTGCATATTCAAAGAAATACAAGTACTACTTCTTTCAGTAGAATCCATTATTTTAGAGTTAATTCAGAACTTACAACTCATTATTCCGCATAATCATCAACGCTGGCAACTGTTTTAGTTTTAATTGTGTATACAACTGTACGATTTTCGATCATTGACTCTCAGATGGTTACTATGGTGTTGTTATTTCATCGTTGCCACCGAAACCAATGAACATACTAGACGATTCTTTAAATCACGTAAAGTCTCTTAAAATCATCAATTCCTCATCTGCAGTGTTTATTATGGAATAGGAAACGACTTCGTCTGAAAATCCAGAGATATGGAATGGTACTGAATAAACGGATTTCATCACATTTAAGCAATAAACTGAAGCTACTTAATCCCATAATTTTCGCAACAGAGATCATGAGGAGTGCGGAAATTGAAAAGCTAATTTTCCCTTCCGGCTTCCGCCGTGTCCTCTTATAAGGTTAGGCCATAATACCAGCACGAAGTGATGCACTTAGCGTTCGTTTCTCGTTGCTCTTTTGTTTCGTACAGCGGTGAGATGGAATGCAAGAGATTCTTTTAAATCCAAAATTCACTTCCATCTTAATGGAGAAACTTAAGTACGAAAACTTACTAATTTCGTTAGTGCTGCAAAGCGAGCCCAGGCATTGATTTAAAATAGTACCACGATACTGCGTCTCATCACTCGCTCTGGGTACTTTTTCTTAAGGGGCTAACTCGAGGGATGAGAGACGGTATGAGGAAAAACGAGTGGAATTTGCGGAAGTTATGTAATGCTTCTTCGCTTCAAACCGCGCTATCTGTTACTTAATCAATCTCAAGTTTTCCTCGATTTTTTTTATCGAAAGAAGAATTTGCGATTCTCGGAAGAAGGCGATAAAAGTTTCGAAATTGTCACAAGCGGCGAAAACCAGCAATGTGTCGATAAGAAAAGTTTTTCGGAAAAATAAGGGAATGGAGTGGGTTTATTTCTTGGTCTTCCCGGTGAAAAGGGAACTATTTACGAAGGAAGTTGGATTTGAAACTAATAAATGCAAACTATACCATCCAACGAAAGTAATTCATATTTAAAATCAAGTGCTGAAGAATTTGGTGAAGGAATTGTTACAGAAATACTTCGTCAAGTTTCATAAATAAGATTTTGATCAATTAGTTTCAAAAAAGAAAGTCTAGCTCTGAATACAAAGTAACGAACAACGTAAAAGTAAATATGACTACAATAGAAAGGTTGGGGAAATGGTAAGACTAATTGGAAGTATTTTTGGAGGAAGCAAGGGGAGGCAAGGAGGGTAACTTAGTAACAGGTCCAAAAAACTCCCTAAGCCGTATGCCGGTAGATGGAACTTGCGTAAGTAGGCAAACAGGAAATTCCGGATTACAGATTTCTAAGAATTACCCTATGCGCATTTCGGAAAGAATGTCTCCATTATCAAGGGTTACACAATGGGAAATTCTTTTCTTTCAAGAGGGAAACCGTCGATGAAAATGGTAATTAGGTGATTATTCGTTACATTATAATTGCAATGTAAATGTTGGGTAATTTCTAACTTGTCTCAAATTCAAATTTAATTAGCGATTCAGACGGTAACTAAAGCATTACTTACCAAGTTCTGTTTCGAATCACTTCAGTATTTCCTCACTAAAAGTTTATCGTTACTAAGGTAAACTCCCTTACCTGAAACATAAGAAAGAAACAATATTAGCAAATAAACTCTTCTTAATGAACATGGGAACATTTGATGTTAATGTGCACATAAATGAAGGCAAGAATTCGTATTACCCACCAGGAAGGCAGGCGGGGTCCTTGGTTTAGCAACACACATCTCTGCACATTAATCCGTCCTAAGCTCGCAAAAAGAGTGGCAATGTTTGATATGGATGTGAACTTCAATAGATTAAACATGGAAGTTTGCGATTCTAAGTGGAAGGGCAAATAGAAGCTTAACTAGCGCAAATACCTCTGCACGTCCTAAATTCGCGAGCCGGTTACATCTTATTTAATTAAGCGGAGTAACTGTTTAATTTTCTCATGATAGGGTCATTATTTTTTACGTTTCGTGCTATTTTGATAGTAAATTGAGAATCTGTCGCCGCTGAACCAAGCGAATTTTTTTGCAAATTTGCTTTCTCGCATAAAAAAACTTGAGCGAATTCGAAATAAATGCTATTTTCAGCTCTCGTCCTTTTATACGAGGCAATTTATTTTTATACCTTGAAGTAATGAGTTTAAAAAAATATATAGGGAATTTAAGAGTAAATAAACGAGGAACAAGACTGAAAATTCTTTAAAATATTCTACCATGCGCAAGATTGAATTTAAAATGAAAAGAGAAAGACTTTATGCTGTGATATATTATGGTAATGTAAACTCGATGACGTAACAATGCGCCTCCAAGTTATATATTTTAATCGAGAAAAAAGGGATTTTGCAGTTTATTCTTGGCCTCAATAAATTTTACATATCTCACGCAAGTTGAGTCTTGCCTTGTTCAACATTCAGTGTCTGATTGCCCATAATCTGGAAGGACCCGGGCTTTCCGGGTTTAAAGGGGTCTCAGCTGAATTATATTTTCTTTATAGAGGGCGCAAAAAGCTTTGTTTTCACGCCATCTTAATTTGGGGGCTATAAAACATGTAAGATTCTTTCCAAAGCAGACTTCCTCGTTATTCTTGCTGAAATTTAACAGCCAAGGCATCAGAATAACTTCAGAGCTTCTTGTTTTGGGAATTCGCGTAAAATTTGCAATTTTCGCCGTGATGACGAAACGTCAAGATTGAAGGTATCCTAGAATCACCGCACAGGTATATTACGTTCTTGAAAAAGGAGCTCAATAATGCATGACGTCTACCGTAGTCTTTCATTGTTAAATGTGTATTGTTGCCTCAGAGAATTTAAAGCATTTGAAAGAAATTGTTAAACTGTTAAGTGAGTTAGGAGTTTTTGAGTGTATTGTTGGAAAAAATTGTCATGTAGATAAGGACGTGTTCCGCAGTCTCTCACTGTTAAATTGCGTGTTGATGCACAAGAGAATTTAATGCAGTTGAAAGGGTTTTATCGTTTGATAACTGAGTTAGGAGTTTCTTAGTATATTGTTGGAAACATTTATCGAACTTCCGGATTCATTGCAGTGCTTGTGATCCGGCTCGTGGGTAGTCTGTTAAGAAGTCTTAAGACTTAGCAAATTCTACTCCGTCTTGATTCAAAGAGTAGTTTCTGAAAAATGTATCTGCATCATATATTATCACAGTGTCACGTGATTTAAAAAATTTTTTACTGCAAACGCAATCGAGAAATTTCTTCAAATGATAAACCAACTTCCCATTATATAGTGGATCTTAATGCAGCTCATAACTTTCCGGAAGTAGTTTTCGAAGCCAAAATGCGTTCTTTTCGAAAGAGTTACCACAAGTTGAGGAGTTGACGGAAATCCGACCTGTGTACATTTTACCGTTAACGAAAATTTATGAAGATATGACGGTATCAGTTTGCACGAATGACGGATTTCGTTCTTAATGTAAGGTATTTCGAATGTAAGCAGATGTATCTTCATCTTAGTTACCTAAAGTTGTTTCATTTGCCTTGCAAATGAATTTGATGCCAAAATGACTTTCTCCAGAAAAAATTGAACTAATTAAAAATTTCCTTAAATTTTCGTTGAGATGTTCTTTTTTTCTCAAATCCAAAGCTTTTTTATACATTTAAACATCGTAGTTTCTTCGAAGGTTGTAATCATTACTTCTGAGTCATCTCCACGTTTTGTCTTGGGAAGCAACTCACGAGACTGGTTACCTTATCCTCTTCCGTGATTCGTGTCAATAAGCTCCTTTTAAAGTGATTTATCATGATGGCATTGTTAGTGACTGCTCAACAATGGCTGTGGTAACAATTATGGATTAAATGGAGAACGAGACTTTTAGTCTCAATCTCGCCCAAATAAAGACATTTATTATTATTAATTAGTACTATCTGAACAGGGGTGAGCGCCATTTCATTTAATCGTGATGGCATTATTAGTAACTACACAACAATGGTTATGGTACTGTTTATTACCATCTAAACAGGGGTAAACGCAATTTTATGTATTTATCATGGCGGAATTGTTAATTATCGCACAACAATGTGTGTGGTAACACCACAATCCGAACAAGGGTAAAAGCCATTTCATGCAATATATCATGGTAACATTGTTAGGTAGTAACAGCACAGCAATGACTACGTTAACAATTGATTTACTTGCTGAACAACGTCACCATTGCTTGTACCATTGTTGTCTTCGTTAATGGAGTCGTAAATAAATAATGCCACCATAGAAACACGCGGTAATAATTATGAAGTAATTAAAAAGGGATCCGTTAACTCCTGACTGTACCTGATATGATATGATAAATGATAATTTTGAGAATTTCATTCATTCAAGGTTTACTATGATCTTTTTATTTTTCGACATGATGTTCATTGTAACAAATATTACACTAATAGAAACAACGCGAATCGATTTTCAGTATATAAAGCGTATCTTGGTAAATTCTGCTTCGAATTGACCTGATCAGCTTCATGATTCCGCAAACACGACAAAATTGAACTCGCCAAAAAAAACCTTCGGATTTGAGGTTCGGCCTTAGCTCGAAAGGGAAGTCTGCTCCCTCATCGACCGAAGGAAAACTTCGACCCTCAGTTGTTTTTAGAGACGTGCACTTGTGGTGCACATCTGTTTTTCTTCTTTCAGCCAAGACACGGCCGTAAAAATCTGCTTAAATGCCACGACTTAAATCCGAGAAACAAAGGTTATCCTTCATTCCGCGCAACGAGATTCAAAGGAGACGCAACCTAGCAACGAAGAAAGAAATAAAACGAGGTTCGGGTGAACGATCGGGTCGTAAAAGGAGCAGTTTTGGCGCTACTCGTAACTGTAGACAGTCTTTTTTTTTCTGCCCACGTTTTGGCGTCTACGTCCATGAATCACATACACACGGACCTTTTTAAGGGGAGGAGCAGAGGTTTCTGAATATTCAGACACCTTTCCTCTGGAATATGAATATTTAAGTGTCTTCCAGTATGCGTGCGCGTGCGTTATTTGGACATTTACATACGCAAATATTCGCGGATGCAGTTTTTGCAAATTCTCCTTCTACCGGCTTCAAACAGGGTGATATATCATGCTGGATATTCGAATCGCTGTTAATTATCGTATCGGGTTAAGGTATTTATATGTTTGTAATTAGTTCGAAATAATACGCCCAGCGAAATATTTCAGGCCTATAACAAATGAGACTAATGTATTGAATGAAAATAATAATAAAAAAAATAACAATAACAACCGCTTCTTTGTTGGGCGATTATTAGTCTAAAAGTCTCTTCCAGTTAATTCTTGCAAATCAACGCAAACAATCATACCCATGTAATTAATATTTGTGGACAAGTCGTTTAATAGATCATTAGTCATGCGAATGTCACTCCTATATTTAAAAGCGGCTTAAAGGAGGATCCAGCGAATTACAGGCCTATCTCCTTAACATCACTGAGCGGTAAAATAATGGAACATATAATTGCTAGTTCCCTAATGAGTTTTCTCGAAACGTCCAATTTTATAGCTAGGCACCAACATGGTTTTCGTAANTAGAGACGTGCACTTGTGGTGCACATCTGTTTTTCTTCTTTCAGCCAAGACACGGCCGTAAAAATCTGCTTAAATGCCACGACTTAAATCCGAGAAACAAAGGTTATCCTTCATTCCGCGCAACGAGATTCAAAGGAGACGCAACCTAGCAACGAAGAAAGAAATAAAACGAGGTTCGGGTGAACGATCGGGTCGTAAAAGGAGCAGTTTTGGCGCTACTCGTAACTGTAGACAGTCTTTTTTTTTCTGCCCACGTTTTGGCGTCTACGTCCATGAATCACATACGCACGGACCTTTTTAAGGGGAGGAGCAGAGGTTTCTGAATATTCAGACACCTTTCCTCTGGAATATGAATATTTAAGTGTCTTCCAGTATGCGTGCGCGTGCGTTATTTGGACATTTACATACGCAAATATTCGCGGATGCAGTTTTTGCAAATTCTCCTTCTACCGGCTTCAAACAGGGTGATATATCATGCTGGATATTCGAATCGCTGTTAATTATCGTATCGGGTTAAGGTATTTATATGTTTGTAATTAGTTCGAAATAATACGCCCAGCGAAATATTTCAGGCCTATAACAAATGAGACTAATGTATTGAATGAAAATAATAATAAAAAAAATAACAATAACAACCGCTTCTTTGTTGGGCGATTATTAGTCTAAAAGTCTCTTCCAGTTAATTCTTGCAAATCAACGCAAACAATCATACGCATGTAATTAATATTTGTGGACAAGTCGTTTAATAGATCATTAATTAATCGATAGATTACTCGTTAGAGATAGATTAATCGTTTAAATAGATTTGAGAATAAGTCATTTAAAGGGCTCATTCTTTCCGCGAAATACACGCGACAAAAATAAGCTAAAGAGGTAACTCGAAAGCTTGGTGTTTACACCCCTTGCCACACGCTTGAAGGCAGTTTGCGGGGTAATCATGTAGATTTGTAGATGCACCCTAAGCAGGATTCGAGCCCGGGACTCCTTACTGGTATTACGCTAACACCAAGGCCAAAGAACATGGCGTATTTAAGTCAAACATTAAATTAATATAATACTAATTTTCAAAATATTTTTCTAACAATTTTGGGAAGCAAAATAATGGTCATTGAATGAAAGTATTAAATTGATCGTTGTTAGGAAAAGATATAAAAAACCTATGGAATAAGTTAGGAAGGCGGGAAAGGAAGCCAAGTTTGGTTAGAGAAAGGCGGAAAGTACTGTATTTATTGATTTAAAAGTAGAATCACATTCGTCAATGTTTGAGGTACATTTATTTTATCAGTCAATTGGTAAGGTGATCCGTTTTTCTCTTGGCATACAAACATACATGTTTGCAGTTGTTAAATCTTCGAAGAGAGTTGGGTCGGTTAATGCGGAGGCCGGTTGAAGAGTGAAATTAAAACTGCTAAACGTAAAACAATAGCAAAAGAGCGCAACAGTTATTTGTTGGTTACATCCATGTTGGTAATAAAGGGTAATTGTTTTCGATCCAACAATAGGAATCATAAAAAAATTACAAGTGTAGTTTACGACCGGCGTATGCGAGCACGGGCTAATGCAANCTAAACGTAAAACAATAGCAAAAGAGCGCAACAATTATTTGTTGGTTACATCCATGTTGGTAATAAAGGGTAATTGTTTTCGATCCAACAATAGGGACTCAAACAGCTCCAAAAATACAGAGAAAAAGTTTCAATAAAAGAGGCAGTTATTGTTGGAAGCGTCACAAATAAGTTGCACAAACGTCTTTTGTTGTCTATTTCATGATAGATATTAAGTTGCCAGGTGAAGTGGAGTACATGGATAAGTTCCAACAATAGGAAGTCAAATTATTGCAACAATACAGAGAGAAAGTTTCAGCAAAACAGAGATGTCCTCGGCAAAAATGTAAGGAATGAATCGTTAGGACCCCTTTTCATGTATTCCGTCGCAGATTGCACTACATTTCGCAAAATGGCGTGGAGAAATCATAAAAAAATTACAACTGTAGTTTACGACCGGCGTATGCGAGCACGGGCTAATGCAAATGCGGAGGTGCACGCGTACGAATGTAATCACAACACTCTTCGCGAGCTCTTTGATGCAAATGATAATGGCTCAGGTTAATGACCCAATCTCGAAAAAGAGCGCCATAACTCGAAAAACACCGGCGCAGTGATAAGTTCGGGAGGTCGACGGCCGATTTCACTTTCGCTGAAATAATGACAATCAAAATTCTGCTGCCGCTGGAGTGATAAAAAATGTCTAGAGGCCTATCTAAGCCCTGGCGCAACGCCGAAGCAATGGAAATAGATAAGGGAATGATAAAGTGGGAGACTCTGGCTTTTCCACCAGTGAAAGGATATGCTAACGTAATTCCCGCCGGTCATGTCTGACCGATTTTATACCCAAGGAGCCGAATTGCTCGACTCGGTTTCGCTTCCGGGTTGTAACACTTATCTTATGCTCATATTGTAGTAGTTGTAATTTTTAAAAGTGCTTCAAAATGTAAGGTTATTTCGCGAAATTAGGCTCTGACCGGGAATCGAACCCGGAACCGCTTTCACCAAAGGCGAACGCTTTACCCTCTTGGCTGTCCAGGATCCCTATTCTATAATTACAAATGAAATAATTAATTGAAAATTCCCTTATGAATTTAATGAAATAATGGTGAAATTTCGATATGTTTCTGGCTGCAATATTTTAAGTTACCACAGGATATCCCTACCCCTAACCATCGATTGTTCATCATATGTTATTCATTTTTCTATCGATAAAGATGGAAGCTGCGAAGCTTCGTTCCGATAGGAACTCAAACCTCTAATCACATCAACAATGTCTATTTGATTTCGATTGATTGTTGAGAGAGAATCTAAGATTCCGACAAATAGTTATCCATTGTTGTTAATTAATATCCATGCAATTGCTATTATTTTCCATTTTATATTATTGCCATGACGGCATTATGCATTGCTATACATTATTATTCATGCAATCGCTATTACTATATTTTCCATTATCTATCATTACCATGGTAGCATTATGCATTGTTATAAATTAATATGCATGTTATTGCTATGATTTTTCATTTTCTATAATTTCCATGGTAGAATTATACATTGTTTACATTAATATTCATACAATCGCTAATATTTTCCATTTTTTATAATTTTCATGTTGTCGTAACAATGATTTTATGGTTAATTACATCAGGTCGGGGTATGGCGAAAGCTCCTAGCCATAAAAAAGTAAAAATTTCTGCCTGCATAATGCATAAATACTCTGGCTCAAAACTTGGAAAATGATCTTCGAAAAACCGGATCGAATCGGAATGTTCATCCTATCTCAACTTTGAATCGAATCTCCGACATCCATTCGTCGCTGCGATTTGATGTTAGTAATGCAATTTAGTCTATTACGTTACTCACACCTTTCCAAAATGTGATTGCTATGTGAAGAAAAGCCTTGAGTGGGACCAAAATGCATCGAATAATTACGTGTAACGGAACCAAACGGTAGAATGTCCATATTTGAATTTAATATAATCATTAAAATGGCGAAGATCTGGTGACTCTTTTCAGGAGTCACCTTTGCACATCTTACGTAACCTATCTTTGGAGCATTCAGATTTTTCATAATATTTTTCGATTAATCTCTTTCGTCTATTTCTTGCAGAAGTGTGTGAATGCATTCACCAAGGAAGTACAGAGAGCGGGAATTTTCTGCAGTTCGTCTCAGCGTATTTATGCAGGGTTGTGTGGAATTAAAATCCCATGTATTCTGCCCTATGCTAGTAAAATAACTTCTCGCCTGTATACGTTCAGCGTCCAGAGATAGAAAATCACGATTCCTAGACTCGTTGGCGAATTTTGCTGCAGTTTCCAACTTAAAAATTCTCCTCAACAATACTCCAAAGAAATAATATTGTTGTGTCATCGACAACAATCGTTAAACCGGAAAATCTTCAACAATGCCAGATTCACATGTAAGAATTCACATTTTCATGACGCCGACAACAATGCTTAAACTAAAACCGTCTTCAACAATGTCACATTCACATGCCATAATTCATATTTTCATGACATCAGTATTAAAACTAAAAAAAAAACAAAAATGTAGCGTTTTCACCCGTGAAAAATTTTAAAACAGCTGTTACTCGCTACTCTTTGGAAATAAAAGGCCTGTCTTTTTGAGGTTTATCCTTCATGTATTCAACACGCAGCAAAACCTCGGATAACTGAATTTTGTGGCCTCAAAAATGAGATAAAAGTTATTGAAACAGAACGCTGCCTTTGAAAAACTCGACCATGTAGCACAATTCGTTGGCACCGTAAAAATTTCTTTTTTTTTTCACGTAAGGAGCAAAATGTGGCAAAGGTGCTTCAGAGAAATGCCGAAAATTTTAGTTTTTTCTTTCGTTATTTTGAACACATTTTCATATTTCGAGAGCGCAATTCATCGTGACAGCGGGGCTAACGGCGTAAGTATAGCATTTCGTCATACAAAGATATTTATAGGAGTACAGAAATGAATTTGTATTGGGAGGAAAGAAGTGTTCACTGAAATTCTTGTAGGGACAGTAGCGTTTGTAGGTGGACGTATTTTTAGTGAATGGCGAATGTATTTTAACGGAAGCGGTTGCTCTTGTTTGCCTCTTCATTAGCGACTTCGACGTTTAACTTTCGGGCATTTTTTTCCCCCTTTAAACAAATTTTCATTGGAACGAGGGTGTAAAGCATTCGAGCAAACAAGCGATTATGCTTGCAAATTATGTTCATTGCCGATTCGAGTTTGTCGCGCGACAGTGGTTATTGGCAAAGCAAACACCCGAGATGCGCAAATCTGCGTAATAAGCAGAAATCTGAGAAAATGGCGCGTGCCTTTCGGTGGCTTGTAAACGAAAAAAAAAGCTCGCTTCTCTTAATCACCAAAGCAAATAATTTACGGCGCGAATGTTGGCATAAGATAAATTAATCTAATTGGCTGCTGTAACTTGAAAGTCATTCGGAAATGAATGACTGGGAAGGTCCGTTTTTGGATTAATGCAGTTTTATGAATTGCGTTCTGTAGTAGTGGGATTGTTACTGATTATTGCTGTCATTTATTGTTATTATGATCATATTATTACTGTTTCATTGTTATCAATTATTGCCATTATTATTACTTATATTATTAATAAAAATATTATTATAGTTTTTAATTGTGACATGGTATGCAAGATGTGAAAAGACTGTGGATTACTAGGCAGGATGAGGAGTGAGGTATTTTCCTTATTAGGCCGGAATACAGCACTGTAACCCAATAAATAACACTACTCCTTATTAAATCGGTAATAACCAAATGAATACCACTAATCAGTTATTCTGGCATTACTCTGGTGATTTGAGCTGACTTTGTGAAATGCCATCTAAGAGACGTTTTATCAAAGCCATGAACGGGAGCTAATTAGCGACGAGAAGTTCTGAAGAGGGAATGAGGCTTACTAGAAAAGATGAGGAGTGAAGTACTTTACTCTTATTTCCCTTCCTGTGCAAGAACGCAGCGTAATGACCGTCCTGATGTTACTTTCAGCATCGCCATTGCTCATATCTTACTCCTATTTTCTTATCATCGTAGCCGTGAGCAAAACTAAACTATCTTTTACCAAAATCGAAATCGGCTAAGATATTACTGAATGCATTAATTGTAAGAAGGGACTTGTCTCAATTCGTCCCAAACAATGGGACGAATAAAGTCCCATTGTTGTTGTTGTTATTATTATTATTATCATCATCATCAATATTATTATTATCAAAGCCATGAACAAGATTGTGACAACAGTAAATAAAAGATAAATTTTCTTCTACCCTGTACCAAAAGATCCCCATTATCAAAAAGAAGTTTCGGAGGGCGAATGAGGCTTACTATGTAAGATGAGGAGTGAGGTAGTAGGTACCTTTGTTTAATGGTTAATGTAACGGAAAAATATATTCTATCGAACATTAAAAAATGGCTCCAAAACAAAGACCGCGAAAATTTAAAACTCCGCACCCCTAAACCGGTTATATTTTCTGTGTACCTTCTCTCAACCCGTAAAATGCAATAAAAAAACATAAGCTATCACCCGACAGAAATAATTATTAAACTATAAAATAAAAATTCGTTTTATAACGAAAAAACGCACTCAGGCGCACAAAATGTCGCGACATTAGCGCCACCGCGGTAAAACTCCATAATCCCCTTTCCATAGATGGCGTAATTTGCATTGCATATTCACCCCGCGGGCAATTTCGGGCGGAATGCTGCATTCCCACGGTAACATTTCATCCCCGCGGATTATGGCTAGCACGTGGCTATCTCTGAATGGCCATTGGTGTTGATAGAGGGAGCCGCTAAAGCCGTTCATAGCCCTTCCTCAGGCATTCTTATGGCATCTCTGCGAAATCATAGGTGCCGCTGCAGGGGAGAAGCACATACCTATCCGCATCCCTCGATAAGTGACGCAGTGTCGTAACTGGGAGGCGTTACGCATTGTGGCGCTGTTATCTCACCGCTAATGATCCTCAGGGGGTGTCCGTTCGAATCCCATTCGAGCCATTTGTTCCGGGTAGAGAGATACGGGGGAATTTTGGGAGCAGCCGAGGAATGCTAGAGACGGGATGTGAATGGGTGTTGATTAGACTTGGATGATGGGCTTTTCTTGCGGCGTCTGCAAAAAAGCTCTCTCGCTATCAGAGCCATTTTTGGTTTGAGGCCGTTAAATTATTCTTTTCGGGTATCACTTTTGGTTTCGGAAGTCGTTATTTTTGTAATTCTCGAGATGAAACATTTTTGGAATGGATGAAATTACTTGGTTACCATGGTAACCGAACTTATTTACCATTGTAACAACGGTAATCGACCTTGTTAACTATAGTAACAATGAAAAATTGTAACTGACCTTGGTAGCCATTGTAACAATGGGAAACGGCCTTGTTTACCATTGAAACAATTGTAACAGACCTTGTTAACTATTGTAACAACGAACAAATTAAACCGATCTTGTTTACCATTGTAAAAATGGGAACCGAACTTGGTTATCATTGTCAGAATTCATTCCCAGGAGAATATAATTTTTAGAAATATGAACTTTAATATGGACTAGAAATTTTCTAAACCTGCCGGATTTTCTTTTCTAAAATCATTTACCACTAATATTTTTCTATGTAGTTTCTCAAGTCACGCAGTAAATGGAAAAAAAATTCCCAATTATTATTTTGTATTTACATAAAAATCCCAATTAATTTTTGTTTTTTTTTAATCGATTAAAGATTAGTTTATGCAAGAATTGCTTACGCTGATGATTTCCATAGCAACGCAATCATGGAAAATGGTGGATTTGATTCTTTTCCTTGTCCGAGTAACCTATGTTGTCAAGTAATTCAGATCACCTTTTCCAAAACGCAAATATCTATAGTGGATATAATAAATGCATCCTGGACAAATTCCTCCAGCAGAGTGATCGTTTTTGCAACGCTTTCAATCCATTGCTTCGTTTATTAATGAAAAAATTCGAAATATTTGCCCAACCGTCAGGGGTCGCCCTTATGCAAGGCGTGACGCGGTCCGATTTTCTCGGAGTTTACTCTTCTTGGGTTTAATTAGCGAGCTTCGGAAGCATTCTCACGGATAGACCTTTGGAGATCACGAATGGCTTTTGCACTGATACATTCAGCACAATGTCACGAAATCAGTTGCGCAACTATTCCAAGTTTCCCACGAGATGAAACTGGTTGGAATACTTGGAGCGCTGATTCACGTACTATCGTGTTAGAAAAGTTCTTTTTGCACGCGATAAAGTAATTGCAGAGTTATCAGAGCTTAGTGTCAGAGGTGAATTCATTCAGTTTTCTCGGATTTAAAACCTCATGTACTATGATAATCACCGTCCAGTATATATTTATAAATTTATTATAATTACCATACAATAGTATTTATAAACGTGTATATAACGTGTTAAGATACATACTTAACGTATATTTTTGATTTCGTTGCGGACCTTTTTCTTTTGTAAAATTTAGTTACAAATAACGGTCGCACAGATTTGGAATGGTTGCCGTAACAAAGAAAATTTAACGAAGATTCTTCACCGAGCAAAGATTTTAATTTAAAATGGCGGAGAATTATCCAGTATATCGATTTAAATGAAATTTAGCAAGCAATTTCCTCGTTGCTATCAATAATATGGTTGCTATAAAAATAGCACCAAAGTATTCCAGTCAATAAACAACGGTCTCTGTATCGGTGACAACAATAGCCGTCGTCTCCATAGTTACCGAAAACAATAACAAATTTTAGATAACTTTATAATGAAATGACAAATACACGAAAATTCGACAAAGATTAGTTGCATTGCTGTTTTAACCGCTGGATAAACCAAATTACGTAGATTGAAATAATGTCCTATGCACCTATTTTGGCAAATGAAAGAATGAAGCCGCGCATTTCGTAAAATGGATAATCGCGTTTAATTCGCGTTACCGAAAAATGACTCCTGGGTTCGAACCCACGTCATCCTTCTTATCGAAATAGTTTTCCTGGTGCTCTCCATTACGTAGAAATCTAACCCAGTTTAGAGCACAGTAATTGCTGCCGTCATTTTTGACCACACATACAGCTTTTTCGTGTTATATTGGTTAGTCATTAAGGAATTAATAAATAGTTACAATACATATACAGTGTTATACATTTATCAGTGGTTTGGTTGGTTGGTGGTTGGGGGTTAACCATTCCTCCCTAAAGCTGAAATGGCTTTCAAAATATCATGAGGTTATGGGACGTAACATTGTAATGGTTTGAGCATTTGCCCTTAATGCCTCGCAGCGAATATATGTAAACATAAATCTGACTCTATTTTTATTACATTTAGAGCAGAAGATTTACCATACAGAGCATAGTATGTGCCATAAAATTCACCATTTAATTTCAATTATAGGTTTATTCTTCAATAGATATATTTGCGCAAACATCCAGGTAATTTGCAGTCGTAATTAGAACAGGTAGGTAGCGAATTTCCACGTGGATTTGCGAATGTCAAACTAAACGTACAAATGTTTACCCAGAAACGAATTGACTTAGATCGAATCAGCTTCCAACACACCGTAATTAGACCTGAACTCACACCTCGGTTTAGTTCCATTACTCATATCACGAAAGGAATTCATTCTCAATCATCATTTACATTAACAATGTAACCAAGATAAACTCTTTATACCGCTGAGATCGGGCAATTGTTGTTCTGCATTGTTGCTTCACGATTGTGGAGATAAACTGTCAATTATTGCTTTCAGATTCCATAATTGTTGTATTGACTGATTGATTGTTGCATACTGGTTAGATTGTAACTTCGTGATTGTAGATATAAACTGTCAATAATACAGATTGGCTAATGAGTAATTTTATGACTAATGTGCTTGTATTTATAAACAATTTGCAAATTACACATACTTTTGTATTTATAAACAATGCATCACGTTAATACGGAATACAGACACGCTTGAATGGCTATGATGATATGAAAGCCACATGGGGTATGAGTTATGCTGAATAATGGCATTAATTAAGGTTTCTCCTTATGAAATGTTAAGAAAAGTGTTGATTTTAGAGCCATCGTGTTTCTCTAATGTGGGGTTGTTCTGCTTACAGCATTCTTAGTGAGTAAAGCAAGAGCAAACTACCTCACTCCTCATCTTGCCTAGTAAGCCTCATTTACACCTCCTAGCTATTCGTAGCTGATGGTAGAGGGGATGAGGTCCCAACTGGCCTTCGGACTGAATTCTTAACAGACATAGATACACTTAACACTTGTTTACCATAGTATGAATATTAAGATGGAAATTTTCGCTTGGCGTTAGAGGAATAAACGACCATAAAAGGGGCGATCGGCCGATCAAATTCCACAAGATCGTTCCCTCCTCAACGGAACTGAAACCGTGTCATTTTTCTCGGCGCCAGAACAGTTTGGTGAACCAGATTCACGCGTTCGTCAGCCGCAGAGCATCCGTTCCGTGGGGTTATTCACCCTTCTGGGAGCCAAAGATGGCCGAATTACCACTCTGCAGCTGAAGTCTCTCCATTCACCGAAAAGTACTTTTTCACTAGTAACCCTCCCCGCGCCGCAATGAAAGGGCCGATAAGAATACGAAGTGAAGCTACAATTGTAACGGCTGAGTGGAGAGAACTTGACCAAGATCAGAGGAATATTTCGGACGTGAAAGCCTCGTCTCCCATTCACAAGCCTTCTCTGCCTGTGCGCTGCGAAACACCGGTTTTTATTTCGTTTGCAGCCCTTTATAAAGTGACGCAGGAGGTTCTTCAGAGCGGAGCGTTTATGCTCTTGACAGGTCCGGAGGACGCAGACTACTCAGTGTCACTTCGACTCACCTCGTGGCTTTGGGAAAAACACCTTTTTTTTGCTCCGAAGGTTGTTTGTTTCATCTCGAATTTTGTCCCGCGAGGATGCGTCCGATCGGTCGCGAAATATGTCAGAATATTTTCCTCGAACGAGAACTTTCTAGACGTATTCGGTGTGAGAAAATCCCTGCGCTTCAGTGTTACAACGAGAATCCTGCTGATGAAAAGGGAAATGGTCAACGAGGTAGAATAACGTTGTAGGATAGGCAAATTTGAGTTTATCTTATCTTTACGTTTAGGGTGAGATGCAAGAAGAGACTAGCTGGTTACTATGTCGCCTTGAAATAAGGTTGTTTATCATCATCACCGTAATCATCATCATAGTCATAATCATAATCGTCATCATAATCATCATAATAATTGTTGTTGCGTGTCGTTGTTTATTTCTTAATTACAAATGCCCTTATTTGGAAATGGTTGCTAAGGAACAGATTGGAAGAAAATCGACCATACGATTTTTTTCTTTTTCGCTTAGAGTCTAAATATATTCCAATAGAATAGGCTGTTCGCGCCGTGCCTCCGTGGTAGTATGCCATGAAGGAACAAGAAACAGTCGAACTTTTACAAACCAAATATTTGATACACACAAACACCTGGTGGTCATTACATGGGTCGGAACCATGGTCTTCTTCCAATAAATATTGTGGTTTGTAAAAGTTCGACTTTTCCATGTTCCTTATATTTCAATAATNAATCCAAATATGGAACGAATAAAATGGACGGAGTCATTGAAAATCGATTCCAATGATGTTATTATCTGAAACGGAGTTGGCGATTTCTGGCGTCCAACTGATTTAAATGATTTTTCACGACCATTATTCTTTCAAATGAAAATGAAATGGAAAATATTCTTCCTAGGCTTGATTAGCGATTAAATACGTTTCCTTATGTACAATTTTGGAATGTAAGAACCCCTCGAGTGCGACCTGGGGGTATCTAATGCGACCAAGAGGTATATATTGGCTCTGCGGTGAAAAAAATGTTCTCCACTCCTGGTCTAAATCATTTGAAAGAAGGCCGCTGCAGGGTAACTACGCAGATATAACTGTACGGTTGATCTCTTGATTTAGTTTGTATTATCAGTAGGTTAATGCAGGTTTTTCACACCCCCCTTCTTTATGTGCGCTTCCCTGCCGTAAAAACATTTTCTCATAGCTTTTCTCACGTTTTTATGTTAAAAAAACTGGTTATTCCTATTCTATTATGATATGTTTTTTTTATATAAGTTTCATAATTACACCTATTTTAATCTGATGATGGTTTAGATAGAAGAGAAGACTTATAAGTGTCAATCCAGTCCAAATAAAGCCGTTTTTTAATTTATTCAACAAGAACGGGAAAATATCTCTTCTAGGGCTCCCGGGTAGCTGAGTGGATAGCGCTTTCGCCCTGGGTGAAAAGCCAGGGGCGGAGGTATAATGGGATTTAGCCGCACAACTTCAATATGCAAAATTTAACACCTTTACCTCAATCCTTAGATGCAATAGGCCCCATCTGAGGGCCCAATCCACGTGAGGGCCTCAAAAAGAATGTGCTAATACATTCTCAGTAACAAATTACCCCGGTTTATCGCCTCCAGAAAGAACTTTGTTTTTTATGGGTATATCTACAAAACTTGTTTATGTAATGTGTTACGTTACTTATGTCACTAAGCAACGTAAAAAAGTCTATCGAACATTCATTGTAATATATAGAAATACTTTTTATCGTATTTCAAAACTTGTTTATTTTATTCTTGTCGTAGTTAAGAGACTGAGTTTTATATGGGATTAACATTTGTGTATTTTATGAGAAATTTCGAATATTCAATCACAAAATTCCTAGCTAGGACCTCAATCTGACCTTTGCGCCTAGGTCCTCTGATAGCTCAAATTCGCCCCTGGTGAAAGTTGTCCCGGATTCGATTCCCTGTAGGGGCCCACGTGCGAAACCACCTCAGCTGACGATGCGCTTTTAAAAACTTTTTGTGTAACATAATTCGCCTCATTTGTAGAAAAAGAATTCCATGCGTAGCCATATGAATTTATGTCGGCTGCAGACACGCTTGAATGGCTATGATGATATGAAAGCCACATGTGGTATGAGTTATGCTGAATAATGGCATTAATTAAGGTTTCTCCTTATGCAATATTAAGAAAAGTGTTGATTTTAGAGCCGACGTGTTTCACTAACGTGGGCTTGCTCTGCTTGTAACGTTCTGACTCAGTGAGGAAAGCAAGAGCGAACTACCTCACTCCTCATCTTGCCTAGTAAGCCTCATTTACACCTCCTAGCTATTCGTAGCTGATGGTAGAGGGGATGAGGTCCCAACTGGCCTTCGGACTGAATTCTTAACAGACATAGATACACTTAACACTTGTTTACCATAGTATGAATATTAAGATGGAAATTTTCGCTTGGCGTTAGAGGAATAAACGACCATAAAAGGGGCGATCGGCCGATCAAATTCCACAAGATCGTTCCCTCCTCAACGGAACTGAAACCGTGTCATTTTTCTCGGCGCCAGAACAGTTTGGTGAACCAGATTCACGCGTTCGTCAGCCGCAGAGCATCCGTTCCGTGGGGTTATTCACCCTTCTGGGAGCCAAAGATGGCCGAATTACCACTCTGCAGCTGAAGTCTCTCCATTCACCGAAAAGTACTTTTTCACTAGTAACCCTCCCCGCGCCGCAATGAAAGGGCCGATAAGAATACGAAGTGAAGCTACAATTGTAACGGCTGAGTGGAGAGAACTTGACCAAGATCAGAGGAATATTTCGGACGTGAAAGCCTCGTCTCCCATTCACAAGCCTTCTCTGCCTGTGCGCTGCGAAACACCGGTTTTTATTTCGTTTGCAGCCCTTTATAAAGTGACGCAGGAGGTTCTTCAGAGCGGAGCGTTTATGCTCTTGACAGGTCCGGAGGACGCAGACTACTCAGTGTCACTTCGACTCACCTCGTGGCTTTGGGAAAAACACCTTTTTTTTGCTCCGAAGGTTGTTTGTTTCATCTCGAATTTTGTCCCGCGAGGATGCGTCCGATCGGTCGCGAAATATGTCAGAATATTTTCCTCGAACGAGAACTTTCTAGACGTATTCGGTGTGAGAAAATCCCTGCGCTTCAGTGTTACAACGAGAATCCTGCTGATGAAAAGGGAAATGGTCAACGAGGTAGAATAACGTTGTAGGATAGGCAAATTTGAGTTTATCTTATCTTTACGTTTAGGGTGAGATGCAAGAAGAGACTAGCTGGTTACTATGTCGCCTTGAAATAAGGTTGTTTATCATCATCACCGTAATCATCATCATAGTCATAATCATAATCGTCATCATAATCATCATAATAATTGTTGNTATGATAATCACCGTCCAGTATATATTTATAAATTTATTATAATTACCATACAATAGTATTTATAAACGTGTATATAACGTGTTAAGATACATACTTAACGTATATTTTTGATTTCGTTGCGGACCTTTTTCTTTTGTAAAATTTAGTTACAAATAACGGTCGCACAGATTTGGAATGGTTGCCGTAACAAAGAGAATTTAATGAAGATTCTTCACCGAGCAAAGATTTTAATTTAAATTCGGAAAATTATCCAGTATATCGATTTAAATGAAATTTAGCAAGCAATTTCCTCGTTGCTATCAATAATATGGTTGCTATAAAAATAGCACCAAAGTATTCCAGTTAATAAACAACGGTCTCTATATCGGTGACAACAATAGCCGTCGTCTCCATAGTTACCGAAAACAATAACAAATTTTAGATAACTTTATAATGAAATGACAAATACACGAAAATTCGACAAAGATTAGTTGTATTGCTGTTTTAACCGCTGGATAAACCAAATTACGTAGATTGAAATAATGTCCTATGCACCTATTTTGGCAAATGAAAGAATGAAGCCGCGCATTTCGTAAAATGGATAATCGCGTTTAATTCGCGTTACCGAAAAATGACTCCTGGGTTCGAACCCACGTCATCCTTCTTATCGAAATAGTTTTCCTGGTGCTCTCCATTACGTAGAAATCTAACCCATTTTAGAGCACAGTAATTGCTGCCGTCATTTTTGACCACACATACAGCTTTTTCGTGTTATATTGGTTAGTCGTTAAGGAATTAATAAATAGTTACAATACATATACAGTGTTATACATTTATCAGTGGTTTGGTTGGTTGGTGGTTGGGGGTTAACCATTCCTCCCTAAAGCTGAAATGGCTTTCAAAATATCATGAGGTTATGGGACGTAAAATTGTAATGGTTTGAGCATTTGCCCTTAATGCCTCGCAGCGAATATATGTAAACATAAATCTGACTCTATTTTTATTACATTTAGAGCAGAAGATTTACCATACAGAGCATAGTATGTGCCATAAAATTTACCATTTAATTTCAATTATAGGTTTATTCTTCAATAGATATATTTGCGCAAACATCCAGGTAATTTGCAGTCGTAATTAGAACAGGTAGGTAACGAATTTCCACGTGGATTTGCGAATGTCAAGCTAAACGTACAAATGTTTACCCAGAAACGAATTGACTTAGATCGAATCAGCTTCCAACACACCGTAATTAGACCTGAACTCACACCTCGGTTTAGTTCCATTATTCATATCACGAAAGGAATTCATTCTCAATCATCATTTACATTAACAATGTAACCAAGATAAACTCTTTATACCGCTGAGATCGGGCAATTGTTGTTCTGCATTGTTGCTTCACGATTGTGGAGATAAACTGTCAATTATTGCTTTCAGATTCCATAATTGTTGTATTGACTGATTGATTGTTGCATACTGGTTAGATTGTAACTTCGTGATTGTAGATATAAACTGTCAATAATACAGATTGGCTAATGAGTAATTTTATGACTAATGTGCTTGTATTTATAAACAATTTGCAAATTACACATACTTTTGTATTTATAAACAATGCATCACGTTAATACGGAATACAGACACGCTTGAATGGCTATGATGATATGAAAGCCACATGGGGTATGAGTTATGCTGAATAATGGCATTAATTAAGGTTTCTCCTTATGAAATGTTAAGAAAAGTGTTGATTTTAGAGCCATCGTGTTTCTCTAATGTGGGGTTGTTCTGCTTACAGCATTCTTAGTGAGTAAAGCAAGAGCAAACTACCTCACTCCTCATCTTGCCTAGTAAGCCTCATTTACACCTCCTAGCTATTCGTAGCTGATGGTAGAGGGGATGAGGTCCCAACTGGCCTTCGGACTGAATTCTTAACAGACATAGATACACTTAACACTTGTTTACCATAGTATGAATATTAAGATGGAAATTTTCGCTTGGCGTTAGAGGAATAAACGACCATAAAAGGGGCGATCGGCCGATCAAATTCCACAAGATCGTTCCCTCCTCAACGGAACTGAAACCGTGTCATTTTTCTCGGCGCCAGAACAGTTTGGTGAACCAGATTCACGCGTTCGTCAGCCGCAGAGCATCCGTTCCGTGGGGTTATTCACCCTTCTGGGAGCCAAAGATGGCCGAATTACCACTCTGCAGCTGAAGTCTCTCCATTCACCGAAAAGGACTTTTTCACTAGTAACCCTCCCCGCGCCGCAATGAAAGGGCCGATAAGAATACGAAGTGAAGCTACAATTGCAACGGCTGAGTGGAGAGAACTTGACCAAGATCAGAGGAATATTTCGGACGTGAAAGCCTCGTCTCCCATTCACAAGCCTTCTCTGCCTGTGCGCTGCGAAACACCGGTTTTTATTTCGTTTGCAGCCCTTTATAAAGTGACGCAGGAGGTTCTTCAGAGCGGAGCGTTTATGCTCTTGACAGGTCCGGAGGACGCAGACTACTCAGTGTCACTTCGACTCACCTCGTGGCTTTGGAAAAAACACCTTTTTTTTGCTCCGAAGGTTGTTTGTTTCATCTCGAATTTTGTCCCGCGAGGATGCGTCCGATCGGTCGCGAAATATGTCAGAATATTTTCCTCGAACGAGAACTTTCTAGACGTATTCGGTGTGAGAAAATCCCTGCGCTTCAGTGTTACAACGAGAATCCTGCTGATGAAAAGGGAAATGGTCAACGAGGTAGAATAACGTTGTAGGATAGGCAAATTTGAGTTTATCTTATCTTTACGTTTAGGGTGAGATGCAAGAAGAGACTAGCTGGGTACTATGTCGCCTTGAAATAAGGTTGTTTATCATCATCACCGTAATCATCATCATAGTCATAATCATAATCGTCATCATAATCATCATAATAATTGTTGTTGCGTGTCGTTGTTTATTTCTTAATTACAAATGCCCTTATTTGGAAATGGTTGCTAAGGAACAGATTGGAAGAAAATCGACCATACGATTTTTTTCTTTTTCGCTTAGAGTCTAAATATATTCCAATAGAAAAGGCTGTTCGCGCCGTGCCTCCGTGGTAGTATGCCATGAAGGAACAAGAAACAGTCGAACTTTTACAAACCAAAATATTTGATACACACAAACACCTGGTGGTCATTACATGGGTCGGAACCATGGTCTTCTTCCAATAAATATTGTGGTTTGTAAAAGTTCGACTTTTCCATGTTCCTTATATTTCAATAATTCGAAGCGTTCCCCACTGCCACACGCCGAAAGGCGGCTTGCAGGGTATTTACGTAGGGGAGGGTGTAAAAATAATAATTCTGTCCTCTCTAATACGTGGAATTTTTATGTGCTTCTAATGAAGTACTTCCTCTTGTGTTTGCACCTCCTGCCACACGCCGAAAGACGGTTTTCGGGGTATTTATGTAGATTTTTATGCGAAAATGTTGAGAGTAATAGTTTAGTTGACATCGGACAAGGAATTCATTAACAAGATACTCCATCTGTCAATGAAAAATTACAGCCGATGTAGTTTTACTTAATAAAGATTATTGTTATTATTTTTATTATATTTAGCGTTTATCGAATAAGAAGGCTCTTTCTGAAACACCGAAGTACATCTATCTGAATTTACAGTATACCACACGACCATGTTAATTTATTTTGACTTTCGTAAAAGCTTAATTACATTTTTCTGAAAAATTTGCCCCGAAAGAAATGTATCGTATTAAGGGGCAGAGAAAAATCTTCTAACTTCCGGGTTGGATTTCGTATTTTTCCTGCATCGTCTTTCCGTTAATTTTCGTTCCTTTAACTCCTTTTTTCAAACGGAAATTACTTCACTTGGGGATTTTTTAGAGAATTAGGAAGTTTTCATCAAGATACTACGGTAAATCTAGTTTAGGTAAAGACCTGAACTCAAACAAATTATATTGCATCTACCTTTAGATTCTGCTTCGTTAAAAAATATGAAAGTTACTGAAATGCACTCAAAGAAACGAGCCGTGAAAAAATTCCTGCACAAGCGTTCTGAAACTAAACTGCATTTCATTATAGGATTTCTTTTGATGCTATAGATCCTATAAGGAACCCTTCCTTATATAAAGTGATGTTTCTTACAGACGATAGACCCTCGTCTATTTTATACGTATTCGGCGGAATGTTTGCAAGCTATCGTTGTCTCTGACATCTCAGGGATTCTAGCCTTCATGCATAGATGTATCGAAAGAAGCCGACAATCCCAGAGGGCATCCAAATTCAACGGAAGATATCGAAAGAAACCTGGAAACATATATAGCAGCCGAGGAGGCAAAAAATTCCTGTTTCTGTGACAGCATTCAATTTATATTCAATTCTGAAGGATAATATCGTGAGTTTCTTTTTCCGCAGCTTCTGAGGCTTACAAATGACCCGTATGAAGCCGATAAAAAAATAGAGGAAGTGTTTCGCGGATGAAAAATACATGAGGATTTTTTCCAAACCGTTTCTTAGCAACCGTTTCCAAGTAAGGTAATTCTTAATATAGAAATTCAAATATAATAATAACAACAACAAAAGAACTAGCAACAGCGNAGCAACGGGAAAAAGTTAACCTGCACATAGATATTTACAATTTTACCGGTGGTTCCGGCAATTTAAGAATCATAAAGAACAAAAATATGTAAAAAAATAGCATACGTTATAGAGAAATTACAGTAAAGTCAATTATAAACAGATATTTTCTTATAAATAATTAGTCTAAAGAAGGAGAAGCATTCACTTGTATATACATACAAGGATAGAGAAATCGTATAGTGAATTGAATGGAAAGACCAGAAACCGAAAGGAAAATCCGTGATGTCGCACACCTGTGATGCTGTGTAGATTATCTGTCATTTAAATCAAAAAGTTGCACTGCTTTTAAGGAAATGTAGTGTTATTCTCAGTTGAATAGTAGGGATAAAAAAAGGCCATTCATCACCCAAATTAAATTGCGTAACTCAGAATAATAAGTAATGATCATCATTGCCCTTTTAAAGGGGCGAATACTCGAGTCTTATCAATGTACAGCACAGATTTGGCGTCTATCCATGAACCCGAAATTCAGTTCAGAGTGTGGGCGAAGAGATAAGCGTTATTTTTCTTGGGAATGCAGCTGGGCCATTGGCTGGCAATTAAACTGTAATAATTCGAGATATTACGCCTCGGAAGATAGAGATGAAATCTCAATGGGAAAGCCGAATACTTATGTCTCGTGCTGTGCAAACATCCGTGGTGTATCCATGGAAACCACGGTGTATTCCTTGCCGACCTTAGTTTACAAATTTTCGGACCATCTTGTGGAATTCGATCGGGCGATCACCCCTTTGAAAGAATAGTTTGATCGTTTTACTCGCAGTCTGAACGAAAATTTCCTTCATACTGTGGTATTCATGTGTCTATAGCAGATAACTACATATGGTCACGCAAGGAATTCTTTCTCCATAAGTTGAGCGAATTATGATGATGGGAATGATTTTTAAACGTGCTTCGACGGCTGGGGTGGTTTTGCGTGTGAGCCCCCACCTGGAATCGAATCCGGGATCGCTTTCACCAAGGGCGGATTTATGCTATCAGGGGCCCTAGGGGCAAAGATTGGATTGAGACCCCGACCTTGAATCATGAGTAAAAATTCGAATTTTTCTATAACATATAAATTCGATGCAAACCTCTGCCATTTCACCAAGGCAAGAAAAAATAAACAGGTTTTGATTTACAATTCATAGTAATTTCACGAGTTACAATGAATGCAGAATATACTTTTTTACATTAAATAGCGAAGTAAGCAATGTAATATATTTTATAAACATATAATGCAGGCTCACTCAAAAAATATAAAATTCTTCTTTAAAGCAAAAAATCAGAACAATTTGTCTGAAAAAGGAGATTTGACCTCTTGACGCGGACTGAAACAAAAGGTGCCCAAAACCTCATCAATGAATACCTTTGCCATAACCCCTCACCTCTCATTTCCTCACCCTCTATTCTCTTCCATTGTTGATCCTGGTCTTCCCTCCCCTACCCCACCTCCCACACCCAACACCTCCTTCCCCTCCCTCCTCCTACATCGTTTCCGATGCCTGATGTCTACATGTAGACGAAACTAGTCGCAAATTTAAATATTTGCTATGGAAATGACTAAGTGTTCGGTTCTACTTCCGTAGTAACCTAAAAAAGTCCTTTTTCGTCATTATTGCTCACCCATTCATTCTTTTTTGGCAAAGTGTCTGGTGTTCTATCAATTCAGCTTTTACTACCTGGGCCAGGGTTAGCTTTATCGAAAGAGTGCTTTTTAAGACAGTTAGAACACTTTCGGGTCGACTTCGATTAAAAACAACAAGGTAGTTGAAGGTTTTATTGGTCAATTTCAATGGTAATTCTGAGGTGTTTCCTATTTACACTAGATTTCCTCGTGGCTGTGAAATTTCAAAGTTAAAAGTTGCTCCATGAAAGTAGTCTCACTCCATTTGTATTTGGTTCAGACTGCGAAGATGAAATCCAGCGAAGAAAGTACTCGATTCTGTCGGAAGAAAGTCCACGTGACCGTAAATTGAAACCACTGCAACGTTAGAGGTTTAAGTTTTTATTTCAACTTTTTACAAAAATCGCTTAAAACATTAACAATCCGCTATTCATACACTATAAAATCTTCTGTTCTCCTTCGTTGTATTCACCCGAAATAAATTTAAATTTGTTATTTCGCTCGCGGGTGATGGCGTAGCGATCGATGACGTCACCAGAAGAATTTCGTTTGGATNTTTGGAAGTTAGAAGATTTCAACAAAGGATCAATTTACTGGATAAATTCAGAGAAAGCACGTTTAGAGATGATGTAGCAGATATAATGCGTTCACCATGCTACATAGGCCGTTCTGATAATGCGAGAAAGATCAGAGAAATAGATGCCAGAACAAATAGATTCAAGAACTCATTTTTCCGCGAAGGATACGCGAAAATAATCGATTAAGGAAATAGAGTCATGGTGCATGCACCCCCTGCCACACGCCGAAAGGCGGCTTGCAGGGTAAAAACATAGACATAGACAACTGTAGCTCAAGGTTTAAAGAAAGAGCTTTTGGGATTAAAACAAAAGAATAATATATAAAAATAAGGAAATATTATACAGGTTCAAAAATAACCAAGTCTGCACAATTAAAATCCTGCACGAAAATCCTCACGAGAAGAGTAAAAAAACATGCGAAACCTATCGACAGCAGCAACTGAAATTTAGAAATTATAGGAGAAAGGTGAAAATAAGAAGAATGAGTGTTAGAAACCATACGAAAATCGAAATAGACAATATAAATGCACACTCGTACCAAAAATGCGGATAAGAACAGATGACGAATTCGAAGTGCAAGAAATAAGAAGCAGAACTTGATAAAGCACCAGAAATAAAACAACGAGGAAAGAAGGAGGAAAAATACTTAAGAACAAAGATATATAGAAACAATAATGAAAGCAACGGGAAAAAGTTAACCTGCACATAGATATTTACAATTTTACCGGTGGTTCCGGCAATTTAAGAATCATAAAGAACAAAAATATGTAAAAATAGCATACGTTATAGAGAAATTACAGTAAAGTCAATTATAAACAGATATTTTCTTATAAATAATCAGTCTAAAGAAGGAGAAGCATTCACTTGTGAGAAATCGTATAGTGAATTGAATGGAAAGACCAGAAACAGAAAGGAAAATCCGTGATGTCGCACACCTGTGATGCGTGAGTAGATTATCTGTCATTTCAATCGGAAAGTTGCACTGCTTTTAAGGAAATGTAGTGTTATTCTCAGTTGAATAGTAGGGATAAAAAAAGGGCATTCATCACCCAAATTAAATTGCGTAACTCAGAATAATAAGTAATGCTCATCATTGCCCTTTTAAAGTGGCGAATACTCGAGTCTTATCAGTGTACAGCACAGATTTGGCGTCACTCCATGAACCCGAAATTCAGTTCAGAGTGTGGGCGAAGAGATAAGCGTTATTTTTCTTGGGAATGCAGCTGGGCCATTGACTGGCAATTAAACTGTAATAATTCGAGATATTACGCCTCGGAAGATAGAGATGAAATCTCAATGGGAAAGCCGAATACTTATGTCTCGTGCTGTGCAAACATCCGTGGTGTATCCATGGAAACCACGGTGTATTCCTTGCCGACCTTAGTTTACAAATTTTCGGACCATCTTGTGGAATTCGATCGGGCGATCACCCCTTTGAAAGAATAGTTTGATCGTTTTACTCGCAGTCTGAACGAAAATTTCCTTCATACTGTGGTATTCATGTGTCTATAGCAAATAACTACATATGGTTACGCAAGGAATTCTTTCTCCATAAGTTGAGCGAATTATGATGATGGGAATGATTTTTAAAGGTGCTTCGACGGCTAGGGTGGTTTTGCGTGTGAGCCCCCACCTGGAATCGAATCCGGGACCGCTTTCACCAAGGGCGCATTTATGCTATCAAGGGCCCTAGGCGCAAAGATTGGATTGAGACCCCGACTTTGTATCATGAGTAAAAATTCAAATTTTTCCATGACATATAAATTCGATAGAAACCTCTGTCATTTCACCAAGGCAAGAAAAAATAAACAGGTTTTGATTTACAATTCATAGTAATTTCACGAGTTACAATGAATGCAGAATATACTTTTTTACATTAAATAGCGAAGTAAGCAATGTAATATATTTTATAAACATATTATGTAGACTAATCCAACAAATAGAAAACTCTTTGTTTAAGTGAAAAACCAGTACAAGATGTTATTGAAAATTAATTAGTACAGTATTATTAAGGCTTTCATGTAGTTGAGGCGAGACAGAGTCAAAAGATGTTAGATGACATAAAGGGTGGGGTGAGTTACCAGGTAACGAAGGAAAGGGCTTTGAATAGGGAATCTTATGGCACATGGACCTACCGAAAGGTAGAGCACTTAAGTAAGTAAGTAGTTGAGGCCCTCAGCTAGCCTATAGCGTCTAATTATAAATCCGACGCTGTGTGTTTATCAAGCGTTTTCACACATCTAGTGCCGATTTAATTTTATTCCGTAAAATACGTTAGATCAAGGGTGGACTTAACTGCATTATTAAATGTAATCCTCGGGATTTCCACGTATATAAGTTGAAAACTTGTTGATAAAAACAGTTGGAATGATAGTTCACCTTAGTTCCTAAGGATGGTTCGCGGTTAGATTAAAAAATAATATGGGTATATGGGTGAATCATAACTTCTTCCATCACGGATTGCTACGAAAAAAGTGTTTAAATATAAATTTCGATTCATTAGCGAACGTTTTGGCTGACGCGCAGTCTTGATTCTCCGTTTAAGCATAAGAATCCAGAGTAGAGTAGTTATCTTCTGCAGTTCGTAACGACTTTCTTCATTGCGCCCGAATTCAGTCCTTAGATATTCGAATCCGGGACGGTTATAAAGTCTAAAGTGTGAGTTCCCAATATCTCTCGAACGGAACGTGATTCAAAGGGGTAAAATGTTTCAAGAGCGTGCTCCACGTCAGCTGGCTGATATTATCACGAACAGAACTCACAGACGAACGCTCGTCAGTGAAATCACGTGCTATTTCGGCTGAAACGGTTAATTCTGACCATTTATTGCTTTAGGCATCGGCGTTACAGAGTGGAATCCGAGCCTCTTTCCTACGGGATCTTTCTCCTTCTCATTGTAATGAAATCTCAGAAGCTTGTGGCAGATGCGCGAAGTTCATTCCCCTTTAACACACGTGCCACTTCGCGCATCTTTCTGCCATGAGCTTTTCCAACTACCGATTCGAGTTTCGTGTTCGAGATTTTTTTGTACTTTTTGCTCGGATATTTTTGCGAGGGAATTTCTTTCTGCATTTTCCTCACACGTAGATAATTGAGGGCGTGATTAACTAGTTCTTTGAGAATAAATGTGATTTATTAAGCAGTGAAGCGTCGCTAATTTAAAATAGGCTAAACTGAGTATAAACGTATACGAAGAATTCTTTCTCGCATGGAATTATAACGGAGCATTTCTTACCATTTATGTATCATTTAAATCGTTTAACCTCTGTAGTAAATAATTGTAGTTCGCGGAAGTTTTTAACATTAGTCAATGACTAATTTTACCGGTAGCAACTTCTAATCACTGTATTGACGTATTATAGTAGATAATGTCTTTTTCTCATGCAATGTTTTGACATTGGCATTCAATTATATTTTATCAAACGTAGTTTTCTTTCGCTTAAAGGTCATGCATGATTGAATCATTTCAATTTAAAATTCTAGGAAAGAGACGGGAAATGACGAAGACAAAGGTTTTTTTTGGCTATGCTGATGTAAAAGGAAGGTTTAATTGCCAAAAAGAAAAAGGAAATTGCATTAATTTTGCAGTGCGTACGGAGAGATATCAGAATCATGTATTATTTGGTAGTTCTAATAACATTTGATGATGATATCCTGTTATTGGTTTCCTTTTCAGTTATTATATGGAGATTACTCATTGTCGTATAGCACCTGCACTTATGCCGTTAAGACTGAAAGCTAATTCTTCCCTCAATTCCCCCTGCTAATCGTGATTCCACTGTTCTTTATGTTGAATATACATGTAAAACTAAAAGCCATGAATGGCAGCGGGGGAGTCAACGCGCTGACCGCGAGTCACCCTGTGAAAGTGTCACCTGTTCGTCCTTGGCCCTGGGAAGTTGCACAACGAATTTAAATACGATAGCCACTTCTTCCTAACACTTGCCTATCTCCACCTGGTGTTTTTGTGAATCTCGCTTAGCTTCCTACTGATGGAGCAGGAAGTACCATGGTCTCAAGTTCTTCATCACTGTATGTAAATCTCTTAATTTAAGATGGCACGAAGGTAAAGGGACTTCCTGTCCCGATGTTACTATTTCTTTGTCGACAAGCTTCCCATTATGCGTGAGTTAGAACAGTTTTTAGGTGTTGAAGGGGTTTTCGTGTATTTTCTGCGGATTAGGAAGTAAAACCAATGATGGAGATCCAAACTCGGCGATGTACCGTATTTGGAATTTGTATAGAAATGAGCAATAATCGCATGCGAACCTTAAAATTCCGTTCTCACGGGAGCTATAAACCACATCTATATCTAAATGTGTATCCTGCAAGCCACCAATCGGCGTGTGGCAGAGGGTGCATGCACCATGACTCTACTTCCATAATCTATTACTTTCGCGTATCGTTCGCGAAAGAAATGAATTTTTGAATTGATCCGTTCTAGCGTCTATCTCTCTGATTTTTCTCTCGGATTCAGAACGGCTTATGTAACACGGTGAATGCGTAATATCGGCTACATTTTCTACGTACCTTCTCGTGGTATTATTTTTAATTTTATCAATTTAAAAGAAAAATACGGTCAAATTTCGTTATTGCCTTTATCATTTGTTTTGATTTGGTCGTGCCATTTTTCGGTTTTGGTTTAAGTGTGGTATTTTGCAGTGTATTTTATTATTATATAGGATCTAGCTTCCTGAGAAAAGTGGTTCCATGATTTTTATTTTTCCTACCGCATGCAGTTTACCACAAAGTAAATCGTAAATCAGTTGAATTTATTAATTATAATTGGCTTAATTGCTGGGGGATTGTTGAATAAAGGCGTGCATTTAAGCGATTAGTAAATAAATGACTTAAAACATTACCTAACAATGGGAAACACCGTGGCAAGTGTTATAATTATCGAAGGATTGTTCAGTACGTCTAACAATCCATAGATAAGCAGCTCTGAAAGTAACTAACATTGTAAATGGTCTTCGAATGCTCGAAATGTTTGAATTTTATTAACTGGAAAAGCTACACATAAGAGATTTTTTTCTGTGGCTAATATTCTAATTGCTACAATACGTTCGTCGCTAGATTTCCTTCGTGGTGTGTTTACTTTATATATATTTTAAAAATAGTTTGCGTTACATTCAATTTTTATTTAATTTATATGGTATACATTGATTATCTTTTGATTAACACTCTCTTAAGCTTAAAACATTTAAAAGTTTACCAAATTTTCTACGAGATGAACTTACAGCGAGGTTATAAGCACTTAAGACTGGTATTACAATATACCCTTAAAATGGATTTTTACTAAAGTTCACCTGAAGACCTGGTATTGTGTTTATACGTTACATATGTTTTGTTAAAGTTAAGGTGAAGGTTGTGGTAAATGTCCTATATATACGATGAATTAGCATGGAGAATCACAATAATCTTCACCTTAACTCTAAAAAAACAATGTAATAATATATGGGTACTGGGTTCTAAATTGAACTTCAGTTAAAGCCCATTTTAAGTATGCATTATAATACCGGGCCTTGGCGTTTTCTTTAGTAAAACTAAAGAGACAAATAAACTGCATTCATCAACAAAGGTTATCTTTCAGTAAAGCGTATCAAAACCGACTTAAAAATATCGCATTTTCCTTGAAATCGCTAATGAATTCCTTCCATTCTTGAGGCATCATGTTTACCATTCTTGCGGAATGGAACAATGGACAACAATCGCATTCCGCCCGGCAACGGAACGGAATGTACGGCGCGAGCCAACAATGAGCCCCGGCTCGATTAATTACTACGTGCATAGTTATGGTTTTTCTCTCTTTCGCTCTTTTCTGATAGCCGGAAGCGTGCGCGGTCTAAGGCACCGGGTTCGATCCCCAGCGGGAGCCGAAAATGAGCGTAATCCCGCAGCTGTCGATGGAACATTGCCACTGGAAGCTAAAGAGGTAAGTGGCGGTGATTAAGACGATTGCTCAAGAGAGCGAAATTAAAAATAACAGCGGACGGGGGTCAATTAATCCCATAGGAGAGAAAGACATCGCTTCATCGCTCTTCCTTTTTTCTCCGCCTCGTGAGCATCGGGATTCACACTCCCGTTGGGCTCTCCGTTACGAATAGCGGCGCTGCGAAGACGTGCAAAATATCATTGACCTCGGGAGGGCAGCTGGGTGCCCAAAGGAAGATGACCACGTGGCTCTTCCTCTCTATCCTCGTTGCGTCATCGCTTCCCGCCTATTCTGCCCCTTTGTTTACCTGCGTATTGCCACATACAGTCCCCGCTGTATTTTATTGTCCATGCCTTCTAGCTTGGTTTCATTCACCTTTCCCTGTATCACGGGTCCCAAACTCAAAGGTTTCCATCCTTGCATTGGACGATATGTAAATTATTCCTCATCCCCCCCTTTCGTCATAGAAAGAAATATGGTGTTTGAGTGAACCAAGTTATGAACGTGGAATAGGAGAGAAATTTTGCTGAATAGTCCGTCTGAAAGGTCATCAGCCCGAAAGCTGGTTATATTCTCGCTCACTCCACCTTTTCTTGTAAAAGCCCTGGTGTGGGAATGAGGCAATATGAGGAGTGAGCACAGGAAAACGGGTAAGGGTGACTTTGCGCAAGATGGTGCGCACCCAGGAAAAATCCCAAGGAAGAATGGACTTGAAAAAAGTCTGACGGGACCGGAAATCGAACCCGGGTCTCCCAATTGCCGGTCCCGTCAGACTTTTTTCAAGTCCATTCTTCCTTGGGATGAGGAGTGAGGTAGTTTGCCTTATCTTCCTTTACTGATCCGAAATACTATTTGGAAAATAGCCGCGTAGGTCCAGGACAATTTTCCTATGTATAATACTTTTCATAGCGCATGATAAAGAGGATGGTTTGATTGCGTACAATGTAAATGTTCTTTTTGTTTAATGCAACCTTCGGCGTTTATTTGGTATATTTGAAAATATCTTGAATTTATGTATTATTGCCCCATGGATATTTTGAAATTTAATTAGTAATATCTTGGTGAAGTACGCATTGGAATAGAAACGTTTTGGTAGAGAATATGTTGGAAGAGCACCAAGAACTTACAGAGCCGTAAATCTTTTTAAATGGATGCCCTCAGCATAAGATATGGCTGACTGGAAAACTATTAGGTGCGTAAATTGAATAGATATCAAGCGATGAGCAAGAATGTATAATTTTAATCTTTTGCTGAGGAAAACGTGTGTGGCACACGAAACAATGAAAACCAACCCATTATATTCCTTTTTTTCATGTGATTACAAACTCTGGAAACAATCTTTTGGTAAAATATGTAAGATCGCTTCTCAGAGATATCCTAAAGGTGGGTTAGGTTCGTAAAAGCTTTTATCGACTCATGCGGCACATATTATTCTCCATTTAGCACATTGCAATACAATCAATGGTTTACGCCTTTAGAAAAGGAAAAAAGAACGAAGAAATAAGGGCATGGAGGGGACCGAATAATGACATTATCTTTCACTCTTTCCTAGTTAGTGTGAAAATAATTCCCCAAGAAATTAGCTTATTAATCCACAAAAATGAATTTCTATTTCTGTCTTGGCATCTTCATAAAAATCAGTTATGTTTGTCTATCACTGTTGTATCATTGTTACTGATTAAAAATTGCCCATTCGTATCTAGTTTTAACCACGGTAACGAGGGGCTCTAAATATTATGATCGTTTCAAGCATTGTTGTCGGAAGGATTCTTCAGCAAGAAGACAATATTCGATGAAGAATGACGATGACGATGATGATGATAGATATATGGTACTTTTAGTACGAAGAATCTTGCATGTTATTATGGTAAGGGATCTTAGAGTTTGAAAAGTAGCAACAAAAAACCCCAAGGTTTAGAAACAATTTTCCAAGCAAAGAAAAACTTTTTTTCGTCTCTAGTATTTTTATAACCAGAAAATTAAAAAAACACCAAAGTAATTACCACACAGATTACAACTCGACCCTTTAATCTGCTCCTTAGTTACGGTAGAAGAGCTGTCTTTTGATTTTCCAGCCTAGATTCTTTTTCACGCCTTTATTGCTTTTGAAACCTATGCAAGTTAAACCCATATTATTATGTTTGCTTTGATATGTGGAGCACTTAATTATGTTGAAATTAACGGATGATGTCAGTTAGAAATTCAGTTCAGTGTTTTTATCCTCAAAATTTCGAGAACAGTTCGTATTTTTCTTTTGCATTTGATATTCATTTGCGAGCGTTCTCTTCCGTCTTCCTTCCCTTTTCCATTCCTCTTCTTTCGCCCTTTTCAGTCTTCATTTCATTGCCCTTTATAACCCTCTCTTTTGTTCCTATTATTCTCATTCTTCCTTTCCATTCGCAGCCTTCTTTTCCATTCCTCGTCGAGCGCCATTCATTCATTTCCCTATGGAATGGTCAAAATCCCAGTTTTTGTCGTTTCCTGGGACATTATAAAACCCCCCCGAGGTTTTTTCATCACCATATGCCCCTGACGTGTCCACGCGTTTCGTGGGGGATTCTGCACAATGGACCAGATGCTGATGACAATGTTGTGAAATGCGTGCTCGTTTATTCCCTCCCGATTGCGAAATTCTGGGGGCCAATTAGAGAATCCGGCTCGTTAGGTTAATGAGCATCATCCCTCTCGGTCGGTTTGATTAAAAAAGGTTTTTTATTTTTTATTCGGCTGGACCCTCGTCGTTTCGTAACTGTGTGCGACGGGTGAAACGAACGAGATAGCGGAGGATCCAATTTTCAATTCCAGCTCGTCCCATAGGTTTTACCAACTTCTGCTCCTCGGACGAAGCGAATAAATTCGATTTAAACTTTGTGGCTCATGTAATCGTCCTGGAGAAAGTCCGATACCTGTCGCATTATTTGCTCTATTTGACGATTTCCGGGTCCCGCATGAGTTTGCTCCGGAAAGATTTGCATTGTCTTTCTTTCTTTTTGTTTTATGTAAATGCTTTAACTCGGTATTTGCTGATTAGGACCTGTTCGGAACGTTTAGTGAGATGCGCGGCTTCTAAAATTTTTTGGGAATGGTGTTCCCCAAGGTCTAGGTGTTTGCCCAATAATTTTCTGGATTTTATGCAACAGATTTTTTTTTTGAGATTCCAGTGTTAATTAAAAAATATTAACGCTTTATCTCTAGTGTTAAAGTGTCGCTTCATGAATGAGTTGATGTAATCCTGTGCTTCATTTAGTCATTTCATAAATTCCTCACTGTTGCTCATCCCCACTCGTACTTATGTACAAGATCTAACCGTATTAACTTTATTACCAATCACATCACATTTACATGGTGGAGCTATAAACACTCAACAGCTTTCTATCAGGTATCCATTCACTCATTAAATCATTCCACCATTCTCAAAGCTTCACCAACGCATTCACAGAAGTCGAATGTATACCCTAAAATCACCCGACTAAAAGCAAAACCGTCCTACGTACCTCTTTGTGTTNACCTTGGGTTTTTTAATTTACTTAGCATTGTTACTTTTACCCTCTACTTTTTATTACTGTTAGAAGCGTTATTGAAAATAAAAGTTTCGGAAATTGAAAAGTTAAATCACCACCTCGCCTTGATTAGTTAGGAGAAATTGAAACGTAATCTTGATCCGTGATATTTACATAATATTCCCAGGCACGTAAACCCTAAGTTACGATTTCCCCAACATTATTAATTTTTTAATCAACTTATTTTCATCATTTTTAAGTTACACTCACGGGGCAATAGCCTAGTCTAAAGGCTAAAATTTACCATTCAGGGATTAAAAAACAGAGGAAACTATGCATATAAGCCCTAAGGTGGCCAATGAGTTTAAATGTGCGATGACGGAGTACAAAGAAATACCAAGGTCACCAACAATCATTGCAACCATTCAAATTTTCCCCCTATTTTAAGGCCTATAACGTGCGCTTTCTCTGTATTCATTTTTACGAAAAAGAATAAGCGTTTTAAAACATAGAAGTTGGAAAAGCAATAACGAAGGGAAATACCTTAGAAATACCTGTGATGCCGAGTTTAAAATGCATAGATTTCCATGTTATTATGTCCATGAAACAGAAATTTCCGAACAATTTTTCTACTTCAATTACGTTACATTTTTGTACGCGCAATAGCTATCTGGTGACAATCACGTATCAAAGTATTCGCCTTAGAGGTTTAAAAACACTCCGAAAGCCGTATGTCGGTAGGCGGAACTCGAGTTTAGAGACAAACCGGAAATTTTCCCAGAAATCGGTAATACGGAGCTTCCCGTTTGTCTGTAAACGCGAGTTTCGCCCGCTGACATAGGGCTTACCGAGTATTTTTAGACTTCTATCTCATTAACAGCCGTGTTCCAATTTCCTTTTCCTTCAATGTGTTCGACGTCTATTGTAGTTATGCAGTAGTCTCTTATTTCGTCAACCAATGCAATTGCTTAGAGAAGTGTGTTCTTCTATTGGTTCTTAAACTTTAGTAGCCTTTTAGTAATCATAATTATAATAATAACAACTTCTACAAAAGAAACAGGAAGATAATCCCAATTACATCCATTGTTATTACCATTGTGGACGAGCTTATGCAATTAAACAAGAAAATTTTGGTTTACCGGGACTCGAACCCGGGACATTCGGCTAGCACGCTAATCACTACATCACTACGGCTGGTCTGGCCAACTGGCGATGTCAGATTCATATGATTTAATAGACTTGAAGAACACCTTTCATGGAATTCAGTGTTGATTCGAAAGGTACGTAAATAGAGATTACTTTAAGGGAGTGATTACCTGGGAAATTAAACGTTGAAATGTCGCAGGGAAGACCATAATGAATTCGACAGCAGAAAAGGTAGCGAAGAAAAACGGAAGATCTTTCATGTTTATTCTTCCAAACGCTTTTTGTCGCCACATCAACTCGAAAATCTCCTTTATTTGAAAATGGAGTCTCTTCTACTTCCGGATATGGAAAAAATATCCATCCTAGTGAAACGCTTCTCACGGTTCGAAATTAGACTTTTTTTTAAGCCGCTTAAATAGAAAATAGAGATGGAAGAAAGCGAGATTTCTATTCATATCTTTGGTACGTGAACGTTAGAGAGTGGATTTTGAATTGCCTTTCAGAGGAAATGGTTTTCATAAAGCGAATGTTCGAAAAGAAAACTGCGAAAGAAGTTCTGCTCAAGTCTTTGTTCAACTTAATAGATTTAAACCTCGAAAAAAAAACGATCATATTTTATACAGCCTGTCAGCGATGCCATCAGCCTAAAGTTGGTTAGGTCCTGGTACCCTCAACAACTCTAAACTAGCTTTGGAGAGGGAATGAGGCAGTTTAAGCTAGATGAGGAGTGAGGCATATTATGCCAGATGAGGAGTTAAGCATCTTATGCTAGATGAGGAGTTAGGTAGCTTGCTTTCTTCACGTAGCCACAATAATATGAGAGGAAAACATCAATATAAGTGAAGTGCAATGGGCCTACATATCACACTTTTCATTGCTTTCTATAGAAAAGAACCAAATTGAACGTTATTGTTCTGCATCACTCATCTCAATAGTTTTTTACATTAACCCAATAATGAAAATATTGCGACAGAAGTAAAACATAAACAATTTCCTGCATTGGTCGTAAATCAAAATGGCTGGTTGTCACGAACTTTGTTGACATGTAAACATACTCTGACTTGTATCATAGGTGAGAAACTATTGAATTTAAGTTGAAATTAACCATTCTCCAAGTCCTCCTGGGCTGGATTTGAAATTAAAAAAGAACGTCGCGTTGTTTTGATAATTTCCATAATTTAAATTTATTTATGACACCACGTTATTTAACATGTTATCAATGCACAGTGATATTTTATGCCCCACATGCCCACTATTAGTTTATGCTCATTTAATATTTATACATCTATGCATTTTTCTTTCAGTCAATATAACTTCTTAAGTTCCGCCCCAATTGTATTTTTTCTCGAGCCACCGGTTGATCTCCTTTTACTTTTTGCATTAAAATATATTCCTTAAATTTGTCTCAGGCTATTTGTATATCATGATCTACTATATTGACGTTTACTTCAATAGTTTTTCAGTTTAAACGAATCAAGAACGAATATAAAGGGACTGCAGCGGCAAACGTAGAGTGACGAAACAACAATGGGACCAGTTATTTGTTTATTTCTCTCAGCAGTGTTACTACTATGCCGTATAATTTCTTATTGTTAAAAAGGCTAGAAACGGAAAACAGATGACTGCTGAAGAATACCTTAAGTAACGAAACAAAAATGGGTTCCGTTATCCGTTAACATTTATTTAATTTTATTAGCATTATTACTTCTGCGGTATTAATTTTACTAAGCATTGTTACTTCTACATGGGGGATTTAATTTACTTATTTACATTGTTAATTCTATCTGTGGGATTTATTCTTAGCATTGTTACTCATACCCTGCAATAATTAAATTAATTAGTATTGTTACGTCTACCTTGAGAGGGTTTAATTTGCTTAGCATTGTTGCGTCAACCTTGGGTTTTTTAATTTACTTAGCATTGTTACTTTTACCCTCGACTTTTTATTACCGTTAGAAACGTTATTGAAAATAAAAGTTTCAGAAATTGAAAAGTTAAATCACCACCTCGCCTTGATTAGTTAGGAGAAATTGAAACGTAATCTTCATCCGCGATATTTACATAATATTCCCTCGTAATCCAAACACCACGCTCCTCCTTTTCAATCCCCATCGCTCAGATATGGCTATAATCCTCCGTCTCCACGGATACGGGGCGATCTCTCCATCACGAAGGAAACGGCGAATGGCATGAAAGACTCTCCGCAGGATCGTCGCTTGAATTATCGCCAGTAATGGAACTCGTGATGGGATTACATCTTTCATCCTCTCCTCGCAGGAATCCTCATTCGTGTTTCTATCACTTTCTCTTTCTTATCCACGATTCCGCGAGCGCAGGAAAATTAATAGCGGCGGGATGCAAATCGTCCGGGTTTCGCAACCCGGCGAAATTTCAATCGAATCGTGAACTGGAAGAGATGCTCAAAAAGAATAACGCGATTCCCTTCTCCTCGATGATTTTAAAACACCAATCAAAGGGCCGTTAAACTCTTCCCCGCCTCAATCAGAGAAACTCGCGTCCCGAAACAAAAGAAAAACGAAACGAAAAAGGGAAGTAATTCGCTCTCCTACCGAATTACCTACATGATCAAGGGCGAGTCCCTTTGTCTTTGCGCTTGAGCGGTCTAATAAGGATTCGAAAGGATAATGATTATGAGTGCTTCCGCGTAGGGCTGAGCTGCCTGGAAATTAATCGGTAAATACGAAACATCAATTTGACTGCCGACCCCTCCCCTTGCCCCTTATGTAGGGGGCCTCACCCTCCACTCTCTCCCCTTCTCCTCCTCCATTACTCATTCTTGCCTCCCTGAAGAGCAGTTTTTCTTTCATTTACATCCACTCTCCTACACCCGGATCCTTGCACAACCTTCTACAACATGTATACAACCATGCACTGATGTCTGTAACACCCTACCACCTCTAACCCTCAATTCTCCCCAACTTATCTTCAGCCATTCCTCATCAGTCACTACCCTTTCCCATACAAGTAAAACCGCTCAATAAGAGTTTACAAAAATCTTCCTGACGGCAACTGTCCGGTCCTCATCACATCAACCATTAGCTGTAAAATGTTTTGGAGAGGGAATGAGGCTTACCAGCTACAATGAGGAGTGAGGTAATTTTTCCTTACCTTTCTCAGTGATCCAGAATGTTACGTGAGGAAATATACATGTACATTCAGCATTAAGAACGTATAAATAAGTATATTCAGGCGTTCGATAAGGTTTAAATGTTATCGAATGCCATTATCCAGCATTACTCATACCTCAGTAGCTTTCCTCTCTTCACAGCCATCAACAAAACTTGGATAGAAGTGAATGTAGGATAAAAGTTTCTATATTCTGTACCAGAGTACAAAAGGAAAACATTTTATTCACAACGACAGCTTTGAGGAACTGCGGTCATTTAACCTCGATCCAGATTATTCTAATTATTTGCAAGCTTCCAGAGTAATCTTTCCTCTCGATACAGTACAATACGCTTTCCATCTGTAAGTTTCTCTCCGACTCGTTTCCACTTCAAATTCCCTCTAAGGGAACCATCTACAACATTCCTCTCACTCTATTCAGTCATTTTTCCCCGATGTAAAAGTCTTCCAATATACACTATTCCTTTTTCTGCATCTACACTCATATCCCGTTCCACTGCAAAGATTTAACATTTTGTGCACCCTTTCTTCTTTTTATTAATATTCTTCACATTTCCTCTTAACTCTTCATTCTCTTCCATTCTGAGATACTTTCTGGTTGCAATTAAGCTACTCTGCCTCCAACAACTGCATTCCGTGTATTTACAACAATATGTCTTACAGTACAGCATTTATAGCATTGTTACCTTCATATACAACAATAGCCCTTCAATTTTGAACAATATGCTTTGCATCAATATCAGAAGCATTGATGCCTTCATCTACGACAATAACGTGTACTTTTCCAACTATATGCTCCGCATCTACACCATTAGTTCCTGCACATGTACAACTATTAGTTTCGCCTGCCACAATTATACTTCTATTCACAATAATGATTCTGCAATTCACAAAAATCCCCCCGTATCTAAATCAACGATACATTTCGGTGAAAAATCTTTCCGACATTTACAAAAATATGTTTTGCATCTACAATGATATTTTTTGTTTCTTTAACAACTTTGTCTTCATTTACACTAACAATTCACCGATTGGTAAATCCGATCCGATGGTACCGATCACCCCAAAATTTTGGGCAGTGATCCTTCAGTCTACAACAACATTTCTTGTATGAGCAAAAATATCTCCCGCATCTGAAACTAGATACTATGTAAAAATTACAACAGTACAACTCTCATTAGGATTGATTTTATCTCCAACTGCAGCATTTCCCTGCTACGCGTAAAAATCCTTTTCTCGCACTACAATAACATTTCCTGCATCTACGACAATATTTTCCGCATCTTCAATTACATATCACGTAGAAGTCACAACAATACTCGCCTCATCACAATAAATTTCAACTAAAGCTTCAACCTTTTCCTTGCTAGTGGTAGTAGTATTGCTGAAAGTGCTTCGATAACTGTCTCTTCTCTTGTATGGGTCCCCACCGGGGATCGAATCCGTGACCGTCTCCACCAAAGTCGAACGCGCAGTCCACTTGTCCATCCGGGAACCTTTTCCCTGCTCTACGTAAAAAACTTTCCCCTTTCACTCCCTTCCAAATCACCCACAACGACATTTCCTGCATTTACAACAATATCTCCCGAACTGCAACTGCATACCATGTACAAGTTACAGCAACAATCCCCCCTTCAGAATTAATTCCAACTCCAAATGCAACCTTTTCCCCTGCCCCTCTTTAAGAAATTTCCTTTTTCACTCCTCAATAACTACCTTTCACAACAATCCACAACAACATTTCCTGCATCTACAACAATGTCTTCCCATCTTAAACTACAAATCATAAAAAAGTTACAACAATGATCCCCCGTCAGAGTCAATTTCATCACAACCTTTCCCCCTCCCCTCGTAAAAAACTTTCCCCTCACCCCCTCTCCACCCATCCGGACATCTTTCTGTGTTTCGAGGCAATGGATCATCGTGGCGAAGTGTCAATGCACTCTGCTCACCAGTCGATGGATTCGGAAGATGTCTTGCCATCGGGAGGCCTCCTTTCTTTCATACCTGTCCGGCTTCTGAGATGGCTAACAGAGGGGAGAAATTATTCTCTCTGCAGGTTCATCGACATCCCCGTGTTGTGGAATTGAGGAACAAACGGGGAGTTGGGATTTTTTCCTTCGCCTCTCTCGTCTCACTTGTTTTTTTATCTCGCGTAGCGCGAGTGGATTCGGATCGATTGAAGGAATACCGTCTGCTTTCGGTTCTGCTTTCGCGGAAAAAAGACGGCGGAAACTTCTTCTGAAACTTCAACGTTTTGTTTCGCGGGTTGGAGGTTGGCTGGAATTCATCGAGCGCGTTCCTCCCTTCTTTTGTTTTTCTTTTTCCTCGAGTGGGGATTCGTATGGGAGTGAAAAGGGCAGTTCCGCCGCAATTAAAGACTTCCTAATACGTGAACTTACGAAATTCTCGATGGAGAAAAGAGGATTTACCTTGTGGGATGTTTTAGTTCGGAGACTTTGTTTCGACCGATGGTATTCGCATTGCACCCGCGTTTTTCTTTCTTTTAGTTCACGTACTCGAAATCGCTTTTGCGGCTGGATTCCGGGAAGATCTCGGCCGTTGCCTTATTATCCGTGAGGGAAAAACCATAATGCTGTTGTTTCTGAGGATTTGGTGTGCATTTCAGAAAGCTTTTCTCGGTTTTCTTTTCGAGATGAGTTTGTTAAACCTTCTTCGGGGGCTGTGACTCGTTTGGAAATTTTCTTACAACCCTGTGGTACATATGTATGTACGTTGGTAAAATGGTTAAATTTGCGAAAAAATCTTACTCAAAATTTTACTAATAACTTGTAGTAGTATTGTTGATTGAAATTTTAGATTGGTATTGTTAATTGATATTGTTGATGTAGTATTCTCTATTAATATTGTTGAGGATTAAAGGAAAGGAAGGTGTCTTAGTAGATTGAAAACCTACGGAAAATCCCAAAGGATTAACAAATGTGAAAATATGATGTAGTAATGTCAAAAGCGCAACAGTTAACGTCATTTCGCACATGACCCAACCCCCCGGAATCGAACTCCGGACCGCTTCTCCCAAAGCCAACCCATCCAGAAGCCATTGCTTATAAATACTTGAACAGCAAGTTGTAAAGTTTTTCTTCAATTTGTTAACTATTCTCCATCCAGTTTTTCTTGCCTTTTTGTAAGAGTTAGCTCGACACTACTTCTAATGTTTCTCCACAATTTATTGTTAGATTGAATTGTGCCGAAAGTTAAATATCCCCACATTCGCTCAACTAAAACATGCATTGACTTAAAATAAATTGCAAATTAAGACGTAAAATTGGCCCTTGAAATTCAGTATTTATCGCTCAATGATCGGCGTTGGGTTTCTAGAACAATTTTGCTGTGTTAAATTCATTTATTTAAATGTTTTTGTGAAACCGTACCGACGATTAAATAAAAAAAAACAAAAAAAATGGAAAAAAAAAAAAAAAAAAATAAAAATAAAAAAAAATATTAATATCATTCAAAACTAAAGCTTTGCTTCGCTTTTATGCGTGCAGAGAAAAAAAATCATTTTCAGGAAAATTTGTAAAATGGCATTTGCGCACTTTAAAATATTTTCCTCTTTTGTATTTCGGCTACGTTAATATATACTGGAATACATGCAAAAGCATTTCATTAAGTTAAAACTGCTTTGGATGAATTCATATACTGAAGAACTGTAGGAAGATGAACAGATATCTGAAGCAATCTCCCGTAATTCCCATGCGTACGTATCCGACAAAAATCACCGGTAAAACATGGATATTTCGTATTTTTTCTCACACAAATATGCTATGTGATCAGGTAACTGAAGGAACTCATGTTTTAATATTTCCTCATAAATTTGCAAGAGTCAATTTTCATGAAGATTTATATCTGCGATGATATCTGAGCCTCCATCTACACTTTTCCTTGCCTCCCCTCCATACTCAATGTCCGATCAATCTGGATATTCAAGCCCATTTCTGCCGAGTCATCGATTCGCGTTGAAGATGAAACGCCACCCAACAACCATTATTACGAACGCAATACTTATCCCAGCTCCTTCAGTCGGTCTAATTACCATCATTAGTCGATTATGGCGCGATGATTTAAGCTTCTATTTATCACCCGTGTGTTGTCTGTAATTGCGATAACGGTTCGTCATCTGTCAAAACAGAAGACAGTTCGAACGCGATACATTCCGTTGCCTTGGCGATTCCACGCACCCACATTAAATATCCAATAGCTGATCGTTTCTATAGTACCGGTTAGGAATTCATTTCTCTCGTTCCATTTATTTTTTGAAAGTACTGCCAGCGAACTCTGTTCATTAAAATGATTCGGTGAATTGTGTTAATTTTAGTTATGAAGGTTCTTATCTTTCGTATTTTTTTTATAAGTGGTAATAAAGGAATAAAGAAATCCGTTCTCCTAATTAATGTGTAAAAAAAGATAGAAAATCAAGTTACATGCGTGTTCGCTGATTTTTTTAGTTCGTAAGTTTGGCTCTTGAGGGCGCGTTTCCTAAATTTCAATCAAAGAAGAATGTCTTTAAGTATCGGAACGGTTCCAATGCGGTGCGAGATTCAATGCAATGAAATCCGTTCATCGTTTTTTCTTCCACTGAATCTCTCTGTTTTCATTTTTATTACTTTGAAGAGGGAAATGTTAACCCGACTAACATTTCTCGAGACCAAATTGTCTCTGGAGTCGTTGTTACTTGGAGATCAAGAGCAAAGTCGATTTAGTTATGTAATTACTACAACTCTTTTGTTTGTTGTACGGGTTTAAAATGTACGTCCGATAATTTGTGCTTCAGAAGTAAAACTTTCATATGAGATACATATATAAATTTCCATGGTAATGATTTTGGCTGATTCAACTTAACTTGAGCTGTTCGAATTATTTTCTCTTATTCTTCAATCCCGTTTTTATCACAAATATCTCTTTTTGACATCTACATCTACATTAGTACCCTGCAAGCCGCCTTTCGGCGTGTGGCAGGGGGTGCAAGCACCATGAATTTACTGAATTTACTTCGCTAATCTATTACTTTCGCGTATCGTTCGCGGAAAAAATGAATTCTTGTATCGATTCGTTTTAGCATCTATTTCTCTGATCTTTCTCGCAGTGTCTGAACGNATACATAAAATAAGTGTTTAGTGGAAATAAAACCTCTCGTAAAATCCCGCAGCACATTAATAACGAATTAAATTTGTTGTGGAAGTAAACGAGAGGTTTTAATTTTATTATTATGGCTTTTCACGAAGTTATGTCATCGTATATTGAATTTATTAATTGTTTTTACGTTTTCTTACTAATTTATTACAATATATTATCATAATATATGATAATTGTTGCTTAAATATTTATATTATTGTTGCACCACTGTTCGCTTGATTACGATTTGATTGTTACAACGTATTGTTTAATCAGCGATTGGTTATTGTTAAGTAAAATCTATCACAAGGTTGTTATAGGACCTATGACTGAATATATTGGAATAATTCGTCAGAATAAACAAAATATTTACTTACCACCAGCCATTAGACACCATCGCGATAAATAATTTTCAGAAAAGAATTAAGCTCTCTCACCTGAAAAAATAAAAGAGACGAATATTAGTTTTTGTAGTCTTTGGGTGTAAAATGCTAACAAATTAGTTATCATCTAACAAATGAAATATCAAAAAATAGACAATTTGGATGATCAAACCGAACGCAGAGATGCGAAAATACATACAAATTTACAAACCCACGTATTCAGATCTTTGGATCTGAAACTTTCGGCGCTTGATAAATTTAAATCTTTAGAGGAGAATTCCGTGGAATGAAAATTCGCTCATTCATATTGCGAATAGGAATTCATAAATTGCAAATGTAGATTCATTAGAACATCTTCTGGGAGACAGTATGTTTAAACAGTAGACAGGGAGTTAAAAATATGCCGGGTGTTAAACTGGAAAGGATAATTTCCGACTTTTCATAGAAATATTCAAATTCAAGTCGTAGTGTAGGAGCTACTGAAGAAAACAATGGAAATAATTAATAAACAATTGAACTTTTCTTTCGATTTTATCATGGTTTTCGTGAGAGACATTTTCGTTAGACAAATATGTCATATTTTACATCCTGGACCTTTTTAACGCGTAAACATTTACATCTACATCTACATATATACATAAATATATACATATCTACATTTACATATGCGAGCCGCCTTTCAGCTCTATAACCTATTCGATTACTTTTGCAAAAAATATCAATAATCTAAGCGTAAGAATCAATAACCCAATCATTTGCAAAGCCTGGAGGAATTTTCAACTCCCGCAAGCGAAAAAAAAATCAAAATTTTGCCTTTTTCGCGAGTATCTTTCCATTCTAGCCCACCGCGCGACGTCCCCAACTGTTCACTAAGGCAACAAGTCGAATGTTTACGAATTCAATGTTTACGAACTGCGTAGGAGAGAGAGAGTGAGAGAGAGGAAAAGGGAAGCAATTGCTTCACAATAGGATACCGACGCCTCCTGGCCGAGGACAGAAAAACCATTTCCGAGATTCAGAAAGGTTTCAGGACACTTGCGGACCAAGGAACGGAGGCACCAGAGAGGAAATCCTTCGCGCCTCGAGAGGAGGAGAAAAAAGCGAATCAACTCACGCCCGGGAACCGTTTCTGAGGCTTCTCTAAACAAAACGCCCCCGTTTGAAATCTGCCGATGAACCTCAGCGAGCTTTAGCATTCGTTAGCGTGAACTCTTCTATAACCTCCAAGTGGCAATCCTCGCCGTTGAAATTACCGTTTCCCAGAGCGGAAGGCCGCTTAATTGGGCAGATGGGAATTGAGGTTCAGTTTTGGAAGGATTGAACGAGGAGGAAAGGAAATTTTGAAGGGGTGGAATTGGAATGATTTTGAGAAAAGAGGTGTACGTAAGATAGGTGGGAATTGAGAGGGTGAAATGGTAGTTGAGGGAGCAATATAGGAGATTAAACCGGGTTTTCATGTAGTGGGATATTGAAACTAATGCTAAAAATAATTTCCCTTTTAAACTCAACTCCCAACCTTCTAGGCACCAAGCTTTCAAATAAATTATCCCAGAATTAGGCTGGCCATATCCCATCGAGTTGAAAATGAGACATTTCAATCGTAAAACGGGGCGAATTGTACCGCTCGGTTTTCCATGAGAGGTATAGTTTGAAAGAATTCTCGGCTATTTTGCTGAAGGAAATATCCCTTATAAGTAAACTATTACGTATGGGGGATGCAGGGGGAGGGGGATGAGTACATTTAAATTGTGAAATAGCGTTATCTTTGCAAGGTATCATTGTTCACGTAAACCTTTGAATGGATTTTTTGTAAATGTTAACAGTCTTCAGAATAATGTAATTATGCACGAAAATGTTGCTACGTTTCGATTTCAGTATATAGTTGAGCTCTTTTATGTTATCTAGGATTTTTAATTGACTGTCCTTCATGAAGAATAACACAATTTTGGCGCAGTCTATAACGGGACAAAGTACCTTTTGATTTGATAGTCGCGACGCGACTTTCAGCGAAGTGCTGAAGACGGGAGAAGAATCTGGGAGTGTTGTAGAAAGAGCAATGACGGGGTTTATATCATAGAGAGTTAAGATGTTTTCCCTATTGCTTCCGTTTGGCATGAATATGAAAAATTCTAGTAAAGTAGAGCAGACGTATTCGGTTTACGACTAACCGTATTACTTGTATTCCGATATTCCGCTAAAACGGTTTATTTATATGAGTAAGTGGACAACGAAATAGAAGTTTATACATTTAAATCTTATGCATTATAAGTTTATATGTTATAAATTAATAATATATAAGATTAATGATATACCCTCCATGAAATCCTTCGAAAGGAATGGGGTGGAATCTCCATTAAATGTCTTGAAGTTCAGCGAATTATACAATATTCAGTAAATTATATATTGATGGATATGTTTTAGAGTTTTATGCCATTAGGCTAGCAACTCTCAGTTTTTATTACCGATTCCAATCCATAAAAATATTTATCAGAAAATTAATGCCTTGGTTGCTAACTATAAGTTAATTTCAATCTCAAAATCTAGATGTTGAAAATTTTATTATGATGACCCCATGGCAGCTTTGGCTGCTGTACGTATAAGATATTCAACGTCCCTGGGGAGTCAAACCCTACGCCACCTGCCCGTGGAGAATTATGCCCATCCCTGGGTTATGTGTTATGAATGAAGAAGAAAGGGTTAGCGAATGAATGGGAGGAAAACGGAAGAGGAGATAAAGGACTGAAGAAAGGAGGGCAGGAAAAATTGGAACGGAGGAAGGGAAAAAGGGTTAGTTAGGAGATTCAACATTTCCTCTCCAAAAGCCCTCCTTTTTTTCGTCCCCGCCGTCTAGCTTTCCGGAGCAGACTTGAGCTTCCTCCGGGGACCCACTCCAGCGCGCTTTTCGGAGGCAATTTCCGGTTGGGCCAGCTGACGGACGCGCTGGGCCAATGTCCGCGCCTTACTTCCCCGTCGCTCTGCAGACGCGTTGATTTCCACGATTGGCTCCGTGGGCGGAATACATCTGGGGGCTGCAAATCTCATTGTGGGCCTCTCTCATGGCTAGACCTATTCATCGATTAGTTTAGCGAAGATGGTTGAACCCGAGGTTTGGTCAGATCTCGGGCAGGTGGTCCTCATTACGGTCTTTATCCAATGGAGAACGTTTTCTCTCCTCTCCGATGAGTTTACAATTTTGAACTGATGCGATTGATAATCGACGCCAAGAATGTGGAGCGCAGTCGACAATGGAGAGAGTTGCTCAGAGTTTTGTTTGTATTGTCGAGTGTTTAACAGTTGACCACTCAACAATGAACGAGACAAGTACCTAATTGAACCTAGCTCCGATCTGTTCGATGCGATTGGGTTTTGATGCTAACAATGTGAACCGCAGTCGATAATGGAGGTTGCTCAGAGTTTTGTTTTTATTGTTGACTGTTTAACAGTTGACTACTCAACAATGAACGAGACAGGTACCAAAATGAACTTATCTCCGATCTGTTCGATGCGATTGGGTTTTGATGCTAACAATGTGAACCGCAGTCGAGAATGGAGGTTGCTCAGAGTTTTGCATTGTCATCTATTGATTAAAAGCAGACCTATCAGCAATGACCACAACCATTACCAAGATGAACAAGCTCGCGCGATTAATTTAATGAAATTCCATGGTATTCGAATTCATCGGTATTTTTACTCGATGCGTGTAAAATATTGTTTTTCTTTGTTGCAATTATTGTCGAAAATTGGGTTTAGCAAACAATTTGCTTTGATTAGAACCGGCTGGTTACCAAACCATCAGCAATGGCAAAAATTGGTGTTTATTGTAAAGATAGCTTTACTGTAGAATCTTCTCTTGCGAATAAGAATATTCAGAGGTTCACTTTTATCGCCGATTGTTTTAAAGTATACCTCTCAACAATGAACGCAATAATTACCAAAATGAACTTAGCTCCCGCGTTTAATTTAATAAAATTCCATAGATTTTCGAAGTTTATACTTGCTTCGCGTAATATATGTTGCTCTCCGGCGTCAACTACTGTCAAAAGTTGGTTTTCCAAACACTTTGTTTTGATTAGAACTGGCGGGTTACCAAAGCATCAACAATGACAGCAACTGGAATCTATTGTCGTGCTTGCTTTAGGGTAGCATCTTCTCTTGCGATTGAGAATATTTAGAAACCACAATCATGCCACAATTAATAGTTTAAAACACGTTCAATTACATTTAAATAGTCTTTTGTTGCTATGGCAATGTAGCCGACTCAAGAGAGATGATCGAATACGCTTATTGCTGATTGGAGAATCGTGCGAAATATTGCTAGGTTTATCAAAGTGAATTTGCACCAAAATAGCCACTGATAACATGGACTGCTATCTCGATGGAAAATTTGGCAGCAGTAGTAACATTGTTAAAATAGCTTTCCCTCATCGGGAATCGAACCCGAGACAGCTTTCATTAGGGGCGAATACGCTACCTACTTGTCTATCTAGGAGTCCAAATAGAAAATCTATTTATGAAGCATTTTCTTCAAGTTGGTGAAAAAATACAACTCTAATTTCATCACAGTGAAGTAAGATTCTTGGAGAAGAAGAATACAATCTTTAATTGGCTTTCTTCTGGGGGTATTTCGGGGTTTTCTAAGTTGAACCGAGGATGATTTGTTAGCAGTAATAAGTAAATTATTGCTACCCCTATGCTTCGGACCTGAACACTCTTTGGATCGAATCCTAGGTACTCGAAACTCATATTCAACTGCAATGATCCTTAGGTCAAGCCCTCTAATTTGATTGATATTGATTCTGACTTTCAATTAAAGATAGAAAAATTGATGATAATAAAGGAGGAAATTATGAGTGCTTCTCGTTAAACCAGCCTCTCCATCATATTACACGTAAAAAGCATTAAGTTTCTTCTTCAATTACAGTCACCGAATTCAGTTATGCCATGCCCATCGTAACTTGCAACGATCCCATCGCTAGATTCGGAGCCTTTTCCAATTTGCTCGACAGATGGTGTAACGGAATAACATCTGACGCTATTAAAATCGAGGGAAGTAGGCCGAAATTTCCTCCGTGGTGTAATTGCGCTGTAAATTAGCACTTTAAATGAAAGTAGGCCTTCAAGTAATATATTTGGAGACAAAAAAAGGTTCCAGCAATTACCGTCGCAATGTTTTGAAACTAGAAATTTTAAATCGTGGTTGCGAAAGTTGGACGAATTTTCAGTTTTCCCTGACTACGACTGCAGTGTTTTGTTTCTCGTTGCCTTCGCTACGGATGCTACGTTACGCAATGTCCGAGAAATTAATGCACTGAAAAATTAGCATGCATTTGGGTTGCGATTGTCTTTCAAAGTGCAAAGGGGAATGTTTTGGCGAAGGAGGTGAATGAAACCTTCAAGGTGAATGATCTATAGAGACTGAGGAAGGGAAAGCATCCAATCGTACGGTGCATGGAGTTTTTTTTCGCTGGTATAAAACCTTGGGAAATGTAAAAAAAAAATTGGGCGAAGTTTTGAAAACCGAAGATTTTTTTTTTCCTACGGTAAGGGGAAGATTACTACAAGTCAATACAAAGTACAGGTTATTCAACCTCAAAAGTTGAATTAGATAATGTATCTGGCAATGTATCGCATTGTTTAAGATTTTTATCGCGCTGCAGATAAGGAAATACAGCAAGAGATAAGATAGCGGGTTACGTTTGGCAGGAAAGCAAATGAAATGAGATTATGATATAAATTTCGGGAGCGTTTCGAGAACGTAACTGGATTCATAAATGGAGGCTAGGGTATTGAAAAGTCAATTCTACAGTCATTGTTGTGCTATGTGTTAACACGTATGTTATTTAAGTTATTTCTGGTTTATTTTCGTTGTATAATTTTTGATTAGCATAATTTTACAGGGAATAACTCAAGGATTCTTGAAATAACAGAGAGATAGAGAAAAGGAAGATTAGAAAATTTTCTCTTCGTTGTATGTGCGTTGCATGATACACGAAAATTAAAAAATAATAATAACAACAGTGACAATAAAAGTAACAAAAATACTGATAATAACTGCAACAACAATAATATATCTATCCAACGACATGTGTAAGCTTGTATAGGACAAGTCACTGTCATACGAATTTACAATTATACTTTAACCGGAAATTACAAATCTACCTTACATGTAATTACAGTTGCAACATTTTACAGCTAGTGGGCATTATTTATTCAGGATTAAGCCGTATCTGATAGAAAGAATTTTGAAATGTAACATATTTCGCCAATTCTCGATCTATATATAATTAGAAAAGGATTGATTCTTAGGAACATTATCATAATGGGGAAGCACTATTTAATTCTACTAAAGATTTTGCTCGTAGAAATGATTGAATGCTTGTAGAATCCCTTTGACGATAAATGATTCTAACGATAGCAAGAGTATGACGTGAATATTTACAACTATTGAGTGTCGATTTACTATGCTTCTGCAGAAAATAATTCGACTCGAGTGCCCAAAATACTTTTTAGACAAGACATTTTGTTCTGTAAATGTATCTGTAATTTAATGCCTTGCATTCTGCAGTAACTCAAGCATACTTGGTTTATATTCTAAAGCCATATCAAGATATCTCTTGTGGTTTACAGGATTTCTTAAAAGAGAGGATATAATGAAAGGCAATAAGCAACTCGACAGAAATTTCTTTCCTCGAAAAACCAATCGAGAACCCATTTTCCCTTATCCTCATTAAGTTAGTAATGAAGGTAATTTAGTAGTTCCTAGACCGACACAAACAACGCTGGCTTAGCCATAAAAGCAGACAGACTTAACTATCCCCATTTCACGAAAATCATTTTCCGTTTTCATTCGAAACGATAAGGCTTATGTTTCGAAGGCACTTTTATCTTCCCACGTTTAATTTAGCATGGATAATTTCACTTGGGCGCGGTATCTTTTTTATTTCTTGTTTAACAGTCCGGGAACTGCCGTGCCCCACTTTTCAAATCTTCGTGTTTCTACGCATCCCAAGGTCAACGACCGTGCACGAGTCACGCTGCTCCTACAAAGCGAAGGACTTTTCTCTCTTCTAATGCACGACTTTTCGAAGGAATTCCGCCACGCGGTTGTTACTCTCAAAAGGCGCGCTTTCATTGCGGTGGCGCAGTGTTTTCCTTTTGCTCCGCGGTCGCCATGGTGATTAATATGCAGCGTCCAATCGAAATCTCTATCTCACTCCGGGAGATGCAATTTCGCCGCGGAAACGGAAATGAAAGACGAGCGTTTCGCGATCTTCGGAATATACGATAAGTTGTTAAAAAATTTGTTTTTTTTTTAAGAATCGTTTTTTATTATGATTCTGTTGTAATTATGTATGAATTTAATTTCTTAAGGGTGAATGCATTTGGGTACTTTAGTACGTGGTTTAAATCTGTGATTTGCATTGGAAACATTCATCGTGCATATTTCCCCGTGAATCGATAATCCAGTGCCTCCCAACTATTTCCGCGGCACACTTGCGTAATAACTGAAGCTTCGCGGCACACCAAACCGATTAATTTGAAACTCGAACTGCAAAAGAGGGAGACACGAAGTGAGAAATGGTATATTTTAAAGCTTTCATAACGAGCTACAATTAATAGAAAACATGATAATAATAATAATAGACCAGATATAGTTTTCGTTGAATTAATTAATCAGGGAGATACAATAATGGACATTTGCAGTAACTCTCAACTCTAATCTTCAAAGCACTTACTCAAGAAAAATAACCAAGCACTCCAAGTCGGCAACAGCAATAAAAAAAGAATGGAAATTAAAAAAATGTAACCATAGTTCCCATAATTATATCAAAAACAGGGGTAGTACGAAAAAAACTAGCAGCTAGTTTTGAAAAAAATAAACGTTGAAATTAACTTATATTTAATTAAAAAATCAGTAATAGTAGATTAGAACATTTTTAAATGAAGACTAATAATCATTGTAATGTACGGAACTTAACATCAGTCCGTTTCCATAACACCGTCTCTTTGGGGCGAGAACGAAGTAAATAATAATAACAATAATATCGCAAAAAAAGTGAATACGTGACTCATAAATTGAAGAATTGTTAACGCAAGAAGATATTACGCGGCACATCAAGAACTAACTCACGGCGCATCTTTATGGATATTAACTCTAACCTTCACTGTAAGAAAGTCATACAATTTCAGGTCCTAAAGTTAACATTAGTTAAATTCTATTTCAAGTATACATCATATTACCGGGCCTTAGAATTTGATATCCCCTTGGTCTAGGGGTTCGATCCGATTTTGAAATGGTGTAGTGTTGCGGATTCGATCCAAATTACAGGATGCCTCTTCGTGATAGGGGATCAGCCGGAGAAACAAGTTAATATTTAATTCAGGCCAAAGCGCGGAGGGCCATACGAAACCCGTTTCATTTGACGCAAATATTTCTATAATTGCATATAAATGATCTCTCAAGAACTGCATCTATACATTTTTATGCCACAGTACCCTCTTTCACTATGAAGTATAATTGAGCTGACAGTTGTGAAAAGAACTACACGAGGGCAATATTCCGAGAAAAAGCAATTCTGCTATTCAATTCAGTCCATATTATGCAACAGCAGTAACTACCTGCTGTAATGTATTCATAAAATCATAATATAGATGTATGTATGATGATTGGTGCCTATTCCATTATAAATCTATAATTCTTACACCCTTACTTGAAGTACATCTGCCCTTATAAAGAATAACGAAAAAAGAACAATTATACCTTCAACAAAATCTACCTGATGATTATCTTAAGGAGTCCCACAGTGGAATAACATATTGTGTTAAAGGTGTGTTCTTTTTGGTCATTCTTTATAATGGAGACCAACCACAAAGTCAAGGCCGAATGATTAGATTATAATATCTGCCATTTCTTGAAGCCAATTTAAAATGTCCCTTTACTAATGGAAGTGGTGTTCTTGAAGTGGAGATAAACGTCGTATAACGTGTGTTTTCAGACTACGTGAAATGGGTTTAAAATAGTCGAGGTAACACCAAGAAGGGTCATTACACTTTAAACCACTGTTTCATCTCCGTTAGAATTGATTCGAAGGCTTTGATCGGGTTATTTCTATTTCCCTTCTCCGGAAGAAAACGAAGATTAAATCTCTATCCTCCCAGTCCAAAAAATATGAATGTCTCTCCGTGAGACTTAAAATTGAGTTCTCTCCCTGGATTTGGAAATGAATACTGAGGATCATGACTTCCGCTTCCATCTTCAAATCCATGTTTCGGTTCCATACTTCACTCGCTGTTCCAGTTTGTATTTTCCGTTGTACCAAGTCAGGATACTGTGATATAATGTAACCCTTTACCCGTGTTCAGTTGCGCCATGACATTCATAGCTTTGCGGATAATGCCTTGAATAGCTTATTAAAGGTACATTTGACTTATGGGAGAAAAAAAATGTCTTCGTATTCAGAGAATTTTCATTTTTATATTCAGTTTAGAACATCCTTCAGCTTGATGAATTGTATATATCCAGTGGTTTATATTTATATTCTGCTTAAATTTAAATTGAAATTTCTTTGACAACTGGACATTAATCTGTTTAGGAAAGGAGAGGTCAACAGTTTCTTGAAGATTCAGAAAAAAATTCAAATTCATTTGATGCGAAGAGAATATGGAAAAAATAAATAAGTTTGTGTTTTCTTTGAAACATAAGTTTTATTCTTAAGGATTCTTAGGCCCGGAATTATAATGTACTTTAACTGAAGTTCACTTTAGAGCCAAGTATTACATTGTTCTTTTTAGAGTTTAGATTATTGTGCTTCTGCATGCTAGGTTAAGGTACATTTAAAGTATACATTCATATTACCAGGCCTTACAATTAATACCATCTTACTGTTAAGCAGTAGCAACAATAATAGTGATTCCCAGGAATAGCTTCTTCCAAAAATTTAGAGGAAATTATTATCTTTTACTTTTAATTCCGGCTAAATATTTCTCCCAGCCGGATGATTAAGAACCTGAAAGACTGTTTCCATGGGAACAATACTGATCAAACCATATACACGTTTTAGTGTGTCCCGAAGGGACATTCGTAGGCGATACTGTGATGTTTTTATCACAAATTCTCAAATTATCATATCACTATCGTTACACTACTATTATCGTTATTTATAAGAAATAGCGCTGTCTTGCGATGCACATTTTATCGAGTAAACAATATCTTGAAGAGCAAGATAAAGAAACCAGATTTCTAGAACTATTGCCTCATACACTGATTTCTATTATTTATTATATTTTCTTGATTTATGTCATATTTTAATGTTATAATATTTCATATATATTCTAGATTACTTTATGATAAATGTCAATATGTACTGAAGAGAAAAAAGACCTTCTTCAGAGATCGTTTACCTATGCTCGAGAGAGTTCAAAAGCTCAATAGTTTCGGAGGCAAAATGGAAAACCACAGATATTTGATACCACAGGCTATAATTTGAGGATGGCGGTCGAGTGGTTGTAATACATTATGGACAAATGGAATTTATGGAGAGTTGCGGTTATCTCGGTGATGAAATTACGTCATGCTGCTTGTCACTAAGAAATGGCATTATTTACTTGGCATAATTTATACCACAAATTCGCTCTCAGGCTCTCTTAACTAGATTGTTATTGGGTTTTAAAATTTATGATTGTGGATTGTGTAACAAGGATTCATTTAAAATATTTTTGGAGAAAGGATGTTTCATTATCTTAAAATTTTCGCCTGAAATATTTATAATCAAACGTTTGTTTCGCTGTAAGAAAAAGAGAAGGTTGGAACACGGCTGTATATGAATTAGAGGTTTAAAAACACTCCGTAAGCAGTGTTCAAAGATATCTACTATCACTCACAATTACTGCCATTATCATAGATTTCCATTATCTCCTTTTAACCTCATGGTCTTTCTCTTTGTTTTATCACTTTCTAGCTACGTATCACACTAATATTTTTTCGCTTCGGATCAGTGATAAAAACAAATATCGCTCCAGTTCCGGTTCCGTTCCGCCTATCGACGTTTATCCGGTTCGTAGTTTTTCATTTTCGGTTCGATTTCCGATTCAAGAAATTCGATACATATTTCGGTTCAGGTTCGGTTTTCATTTCGCTAAAAGTAAGTTTTTATCCAATTTCGGTTTTTCGGTTCGATTTCCGGTTCAACAATTTCATTTTTATTGTTTCGGTTAGATTTTCCATCGTGGCAAAATTAACGGTTTTTCGGTTTTGGATTCGATTTCCGGTTCAGAAATATCAATTTTCGGTTCGGTTAGGGTTTCACTCTGACAAAATCAACGGTTTTTCGATATTCGGTTTCGTTCCGGGTTCAAGATTATTAATTACTCTATTCGGGTTCGGTTTTCCAGAATCTCGGTTCTTAACGGTTTTTATCGTTTTCGGCTTTCAATTCTGTTCCTGTTCGATACCCTGTCACTTTGTATATTCGGTAAAGGAAACCCTTTTGCCTCTCCTTTCCTTATGTATTTACCTACATACGTACATATTACTTATTTTTCCTTAGTTACCTGATTAAGTAACATAGCTCCGAAACCCGAGTGGTTGGTTCTTTATCAAGTTGCTTGGTTACAGTCATATGGATGGAATAATGAATACCTAATCACCACCACCTGACCTTTATCTTTTATGAAAAGAGAGATGCCTAACTTTCAGGAGGTACCTCAGGGCTGCATGGCTGATAAAATGTCTAAGGCCCTCCGGATAAAAAGGTTGGACAACCCATGTCAGCATCCTCCTTCCGTAATTGCAAGTTGCCAAAAAGTTTCCGGTCGTTGGCTTGGTGAATTCTGCAAAAATGGCTCGATGAATATGAAAGTGACTCACGAGTATGCAAGGGAACCCTCGCGGATTGAAGGGGAGAAATCGGAAGTCAGGCGTTTTCCGTTATACGAGAAAGTCGGTTAGGAGTGGAGCGATATTATTTATCGGTTTACTCTGGAGAGGACAAAACGAAACTGCGGAAGCGATTCGATTTTCTCTGACAAATGAAGGGAAAGCACATTTCGCAGCCAAACTCTGAGGAAAACTCGTTTTGTCGATAATTAAGGATAACCAGTTGTCGAAAGGCATTGCAAAGGTAAATGTTTTTGACTACAGGTACTTAAATCGAACAAGATCTAATAAATCTTCATCTACGTATGTACAACGTAAGCCCCTTTTGGTGCGTGGCAAGCGAAGCATGCACCCTGTCTCTACTTCCCCGATCGATCGTATCGTTCGCGAGAAAAGGATGATTTCTTAAAACGGCTATTTCTGGAATCTATTTCTCTCATTCTTCTCGCAGTATCGGAACGGACTGTGTAACATGGTGGACCCATTATATTGGCTACATATTCTATGACTTTCTCTGCATTTATTAAGAAAATTAATCCTTGGTTTACATCTACATCTACATAAGTACCCTGCAAGCCGCCTTCCGGCGTGTGGCAGAGGGGTAGTTTAAATCTTCTATCTTCTACAGATTCACATTCTGCGTCCTGAAGCATCTAAGTAACGCTCCCTGATTCTTTGTATCGATTTTTTACAAAATACATTCGTTGTACCTTTTTGTGATATTTTCTTCTACATATATCCAAAACCCATCGAACAATCTATTAAATAACATTTCATTGTCTTAATGATAGCATAAATGGTATCGTGGACTTACGATCCATGCCTTCTTGCCTGGAAGTACCACATATATAAAATGATAGATATATATTTAAAAAAGTGATCTTAAAATCCGGATAGTCGTAGCATCTATTTCTCAGATATTTTTCGCAGTTTCAGAGCGGCCAATGAATGAGTTCTGTTTCAGATGAATATCACCGGGCCCAGTCCCCTTATTCAGTTACGATGATAACTCATTTCAACTCCACTGTTACACTCCTCCAGATGTCAGAGTTCTACTACCTTTCAACATTCTAATCTTGCTTTTCAATTGTATAGATTGGGAAGCCATGCCAATCACGCCGGTGCTGTTACAGTATTCTATGCTAAAGGTATAGGCACTCTGACCGGTAGTGTCGGTGCAGGACCCACGCATCACCTCCAGTCAAGAACCACTCCCCTAGGATTGCCTCTTACTTAGGCAGGAAATTCCCACTTCAGACGCATGTCCCATACCTAGTCAATAACATAACTACGGGAGTGCTTTTCGTCGGGGGTAGTTCCTGACTGCTACTCCGACCCTAGGCGTGGGTAGCGTTGCCCGTAGCTACAGGCATCAAAAATTACATCCCACAAATAATTTTTCTCCGAAACGTATCACTATTCTATGGCGTTGTTTAGACTTTAAGCGTGTTAGACTGCAAGGGTCCAGTGACGTAACACGATGACGCATACATAAAGAATTAATACTTTAGATTCTTATTGGGGGCGGCCAAATGGAAATTAGCCCTTAATTACTAAAGAGTTCGGACGTTGAGGACTTTGACTATTTCTACAAATGCATCAATTTCTTATAATTATCCAAAGAACGGAATTCTCTTCAAGGTAGGATCTCCTGATCAATGACTATCAAGTTAGCCGGCAATCTGACGCCCCCATCCCAACGCTAGGGTTACAGATTGTGTACTCCCACACACAAGATGGTTCGATTCTCATGGCGTTGTGTTAGAGGTAAAAGGAAATTCCGGAATAAGAAATTGTGTTTAATCGTACCTACAATATGACAGTTGAAGTCCTGGAGTTGCTAATGATTTGGTTTTTTACTTTTCTACGGGTTATTACAACGAAAATGAAAATTCAAATCGAGAAAATTTTAAATCAATTTTTATCTCCTAAATTTTCAATTATTTAATCAGTTTATCCTTTATAATAGGATATAGGCAGATTTTTCTTTAATTAAGGAAGATATGCTATGTAATGAGATCAGATGGCTTGAAATTATACGATTACAATGCTATTTTCAATGCATGGAGTTCCTGAATCGAGAAAAAATTTATTTAAAAAATGATACCTTTAATTAATGGCAAAAGAACGAGAGAATAGCTGTATATGATTAATACACGAAGATGTGACACTGCAGTTAAACTTGTACCAGGATTAGGACTGGCATGAAGAGCTATACGTGGAATTAGTAAATCCTAGTCCGCCGTGAAAATACTTCTGCACCTTTCGGTGATTGGTTTTCGAACGCAGGCGAATCACCATAGTAAAGCCTCAAAACTTTCGTGATTCACAAACATCAGAACGAGTTTCGTCCGCCCGTTGAAATTCCTTTTAAAATTTCCTTTCCTAACACTACGACAGCGATCCCCACACCGCCCGCTCTCTTTTAATCCCTTTAATTATCCTCGTATGCGCGCAATGAGAAAAACAAGCGACGACCTCCACCCGGAATTAATTCCGAGGGAGGAGCGGGGCCGTTGAATCGTTCGGGAAAATCTTCCGCCGACATCTTCAGAGAGTGCTGCTGGTGATTCAAACGAATTTCCCCGGCTAATGCCCCCTCTGAAGTGGATGTCTCCCCCACCCTCTCTCGCTGCCCGCCCTGGCGTCTCGGAGGGCAATCGATGTCTGCTCGCAGGACGGCGAGGTAATGGAATTCCGAAGAGTGACACACGGTGATCTCCGCTCCCTTAGGACCTTCCCTAATTCACTCACCGTGATTTTCATCCTCTTTTCCACCCATGCTTCGTCTGAGGGGTGGATTTTCGCCCTCGCCTTCCTCTCTTCCTTATGCGCAAATCTTAAGCTGAGATCCTGTTCCACACGGTTCAAGGGTCATGCTGTAAAAATTTTCCTAGTATTTTGTCGTTCTGAAGGAATTCGGGGCTTGAGCAGAATAAAATGTATTACAGATTCGTTTTTAACTATATCATGGCTATATTGTACGATTTATTTCAAAGTTATTGATAATTTATAATATTAACTACGATTTATACGTTAACATATAATTTTGCCGTAATTCAACAACCCTTAAAGCCTTATTGGCTAAATATTTTTCCTTAGTGCTGAAATTTTTATAACGGAACTACTTTCTCCTCATATTATCAGCAATTAACTTTACTCATTAAGTAATTTATATGTAAATTGGTTTGCAGCCAAATTGTCATTTATTATTATCGATAATCCACAAATATTCATAGGCACAGTAATAAATTAATTAAGCCGACTCATTGGGGAGATATACACCCCCGGCCTCACACCGTAATGTGGCTCACAGGGTATATATGTAGATGTAGATTCGTGCAAGGTAGAGTCCATAGCGCCTTGAAGTTCACTGTGAGCATAGCCGAGCACTAATGTGTCCGATTGCCAAGGGCGTGTCCTGACCAAGAGTGACATTCGTGCTAAATTCAACCCTTATTCTCTCATCCTTGATGTATCCGATATAATTCTCTCCCCTTAAAATTCGATTTCTCTTAATTTTCGATATAAATATAGAATATACGGAAAATATCAATTTTTATCACTATAAGTAAATAAAATTCGAGAATTTTCGTTAAAAAATTGTTTTAGTTAAAAAATCTAGTTATTCTCATTAAAAAGTTATTTTATTACTCCCCAAATATAAACTGATGTGAAAAATAGCGACATGACTGGAACTCGAACCCAGGCCACCCACTTTCCGGGCAGGTACTAAAACCACGTTACCATGTCACGTCTCGTCGAAAATATTTGGCGAATTTGTGAGCAATGACCTGGGTTGGAGTCCCAGTCATGTCGCTATTGTTCACAATTGTTCATCTTGTGCTTTATCAGCACACACCTGTATGTGCAAAGTAAATACTTGATTCTTTCCATTATTTTAGGCAATTCAAAGCTAGCCAATGTTATTCTTCGCTAAGAATGATTACATCCACTCACATAACATTTCCCGATCTTTTTTCCTTCAAATTTTCATCAATATCTCACATACTCATCTCCGGCATCGGACACTCGGGCAATAAATTTACTGCGATAAGCAATGCTTTACTTTGATGACAGGTTTTGGCATTCCTGTTTTGAAATAACAACGCACTCAGGGAAATGAAACGAGAAAGGACATTTATTCGTGCCCGAAGCTTTAGCAACAGAGGCTATTTCATCTTCGCTCCCAGGGTTTCCTCATTCCAACTCCCTCTTTCCCAATATCGCCAGGATATTAAATTGATCCCATCGGTGATTCTATTTTTGGACCCTCTTCCTGCATTTTTTTATTCGGAAAGAGCGAAATTTCCTTGAGATTAGATCTCTTAAGCCGCCATATCTACCTTGAGGTGATTTTTCACAACGAGGAAATCGGCGGAACCTTCCGGGTTCCAAATATCCCTTTGATTTTTGAATTTTCAATGGGATACCATAGGCTTACCTCGTAGAATTGCCACCTCTAGTTCCTTTTTCGTAAAAAACTTTCTTAATTCTTCAATCCGGAAGTAATAATTCCAGCAAATCTAGGCGCTCAACATCCCTGGTACTTATGATCACGAATTATAATTCGAATCTGCTTCGTGCATTTAATTTATATGCTTATACATTTTCTTGTTACTCCGAGTCTTCTCCTTTAAAAATTATGGCCTATAAAATGTATATATATGCCAACGGCTGTAAATATATGAGTCACTGGAAGTTTCAGGAAGCTAACTTAATAACTGCCGAAGAAAACAGCGAGTACGAGGCGCCTCTTAATTAGCTTTCTTCCTTCTTAACGAAATTATTCATTAAAATGCTAAAATGGTCATCTACAGTGCCAAAAAGGAAATCCTCTTAGTCCCGAGATTAATATTCTAGCGTGAGAATGACCTCAAAGGAATGAAAATTTCACTTTTTTTTAGGAAGAGATTTTGGTCGAGTGATAAATATTCCAGAAGTTAGCGGCAATTCCCTTTTCTTCTGTTATTTTTTTTATGAAAAATCCTACTGGTGGATTTCTGCGAAGTGTGAAAACCTGTTTTAATGATGATTTATGGAAAATGCGAGAAAATGTAGCATATCATTTCATTTATATGATTTGAAATTAATATACACAGAATTGGAAAATGAGTAACTCTGTAAGAACTGCTCCCTTCTACAATTGATAATGAGCTATCTTAATTATTTATCGCATTAGTCCCGATCGAAATTTCCAACTCTCTTTTGCAGCTTCTGCGAAATTAATGACTAGTTATAGGAAGGTCATTATGAAATTTATACGTGAGTATTTCTTCGTACGGACGAAAAAATGCTGGCCTACTTCAAATAGAGTACTGCCTTATACTTAAATATTGACTATCATTTGCCTTAAAATATTTTACAGTATTTCAGAAATTTTATTTGCTATCCTACTTAAAATGTAATGATTTTTATGATGCAGTTTTAAATGCCTTCAACAGTAAATCATCGGAGAATTGAATAATAAAAATTAATAAAACGATTAAATTATTTTGGTAGCAGTGGTCGAATAGTGTAGCTACCTATATTTTTTAACTTAATTTCAGTAAAACCTTTTTCGTAGTTCTTTGGATTACAACGTAACTGAATAAGAGATTTTGATTCCAATTAATTTTTAAAAAATTTAATGCAAAATAA
>KZ308806.1:381316-392661 GCA_000376725.2 Ladona fulva
AAATCCCAAAGGAATAACAAGTGTGAAAAATAGCGACACGACTGGGACTCGAACCCAGGTCTCCCACTTTCCGGGCAGGTATTCTAACCACTGAACTACCGTGCCGCGTCTCTCTCACACTGTTAAGGGAATGCTTTGTGAGCAAGACTGGCAGTCTCCACATAGTGGCACAACCTGCCGTCAGAGGTCCTCACAGAGGCAGCCGGCTCACAAAGCGGTGTTATGAGGTTTCACACTTGTTATTCCTTTGGGATTTTCGTAGGTTTTACAACCTACTAAGTTACCTTCAGTCAACAGTCAACCTATTTTACGTGAATTTCTTATGGAAATGTATTATGGGTCCTGGGTTCGAACCCGGGCCTTTACAGAGACGAGAATAGTTTTCCTGGGGGTTTCAGCATCATAGAAACACTATGTAGTTTTTTTTAGATCTCTAAGTCATGCCGTTTCCTAGATAGACAGGGGACGGACAGACTGACAGACATTTGCTTTTTATATTTTAAGAAGATTGCCAAGGTTCTATTTCGCTCCTTTCAAATGATGACCGTTAAATGAAGAAATGAAAGAGAAAAAGTCTTTCGTCGCCAAGGATCGAACCTGGATCTCCCACTTTACGGGTGGTTGGTGTAAGCTACCACGACAGAACAATCTCTACTTCACTATCGTAGGCTCTGATGAGGTGGATAGAACAATCTCCTGGATATGGGGAGACCCGGGTTCGATTCCAGAAAACGGGAGGGGCTTTTGCTTTCTCGTTTCTTCATCTTAGTGCATGAACCATGTGTTTTTCATCGCTTATTTATTGATGAACGCTATTTTTTGTCTTTTTATTATTAAAATCCCATCGTTATTCCTTCACAAATATTTCTCATAAAAACACTTTCGATTGAGAAATAAGCGCACCGATCCGCAAAGAGTCACAGACACGTTTCTCATCCATCTTTATAAATTTAACAAAAGTGCATTCCGGATATCGTCCATCGATTGGAGTTCCAGAACTATGTCAGGCTTTGTCTCGAGAAATTCGGCCCATAATGATTTTGTTCCCTTTGGAAGGGAATCGCACGGGAGAGAAATTGACAGAAAAACGAGGTCGACGACTCTTGAAGAGTGATTCGATGTCTAAAAGGGGTGCGCATTTCCCCCAATCTCACGATCGCTCGAGTCACAGTCACGCTGCAAAGTACATGGATTCCGCATAGGCGACTTTCTCTAAACATTATGCACCCGATCGACGAAAAGCTGCGAACTTTTCGAATGCTTTTCGCATCTCGAATCGCTTTAGACTCCTCGAAATGTGCATGCATTCGATATCGCCCCACTCCTTCGCATTATTTTCTGTTTAGGGCAAATGAAGAGCCCTCGTCGCATCGTTTCTCTTTTGTTTATTCCTCCTTTTTTTTTGTCGGTTGAAAATTTGAAAGCCTCCGCTCAGAGTTTCATTGGAAACCATAGCGACGAAAAGTCAAAATCACGGAAGTTGAGACTTTGAATAAAACTGGAGGCAATCAAAACTTTTGAGCCGAATCTCTTCTTCTCTTTTCATATCCTCCTCTAGTGTTTTTCTCTCACAGTGCATTTGTATTTAAGTATGTCTAACTACTACATCGGCGTGAGACTAATTTTTCCGTAGTTGCGAATTCAGAATTAAACAGCTGTTCTCAATACTCCACTCAAACGGCAAATATTTATTTCCGAGATACCAACAGAAAAACAAGAAAAAATTATGCGGAATTGCATGGCAAGGTACCAGCTTCCTTTCTCTACACTTAGATTATTTGCTACATAATTTTGATCCTATGGATAAACTCTGGGTTTGATTAGTAATAGAATGTAATTAGTGTCCGATGAGGTCATTTATTAATGGCTTTTCCCTTCTCCAAGACGCAAACACGATTTTCCTCCACCGCATGCCGCGCTGTGAAGAAGAATTCCTTTCTCCGATATCCTTTCGGAAATCGATTTGCAATATCAATTCTCATTTTTTTAATCCCCTTAAATGTCAAATACATCGTCCCAATCTTCAAATTAGGTGAGTTATAGAAAAGTTCATAAGTTAAGCTCATGGTAAACTATTTGTTAATTGCATACATTTTAGATTAAAATTTCAAGAATGCTGCAGTCGTTTTATTCACGATGAAAAAATTCAAACTAAAAAGCTACCATGCATACGTGATCCATTGTCGTGTCCGTGACCATTTTCTATTCATTAAATGACAAAAATTTTAAATTTACCATGTATTAAATTTATGCCGCAGTATATATTCAGGAACTACGCATGCTACCATTTCGTATTGTACTCTTTGCGCGGCTTGGTAGCTTTCCTTAATTTTTTATCTTTTCCCGTTCGGAGATGTATATTTTATTTATTCATCAACCTTTCAGTGTGTAATATTAACCTATCCATACGAAATAGCGTGGGATTATGTAAATTACTTTTACCATTAACTTTTCATTCATTGATCGTGAATATTTGCATCATAAAAATCTAGGGTAAATATGTTTATTTTTTCAATGTAATTTTTTAATACCATATCAATTCCTCAGTATAGAGGTCCATTTTGCCGATATTTAAATGCTTTGAAAATCCTACCATTATCAGATCGAAAGTTTAGGAATTTTATAACTCATCGGAATCGTCAAACGATTTTTTTTTCAAAATAAATTCATTATTTTATTCTTGACCTCCCCAGTTCTTCACTCGTTATAAGATTTTATTACGTTTCTATCTCTGAAAAGGAAAGAAGTATCGCAATTTGAGAAAGTACATTTCAAAAGTATGTACAGTTAATTAAATTTCCTGTCCTCAGTCTTATGCATCACGCAATACGCAAGTTCGATTTTTATGTAAGGAACTGTACATCAATAGCGGACGTTAGTTAAAAAAAAATACAGAAAACCGCATTATTTGTGATCTAAGATCGTTCAAGAATACAAATAAAAACTTCAATTTAGTTCGTTACGATGATTCTCAAACATTTGTTGGCAATAATCCGTTCCTATTTCATATTTGAAGAGATCACCATCGTATTATTAACCTCGTAATTTATTCCTCATTGTAGGAAGAGAAACTACGAGCTAAAGAAAAAGAAATGCAGGCATTTTCTTTATTGGTCTGCAGAGTTAAGAGTCGATTGAAGATGAACCTTCCGAATGCAAACCCAAAGTAAGGAGAAAGCTCTATGGCGGAGGATCATCGCTCAATTTGCATGCAAATGACACTTTCTTCGTTCCACGTTTGCGGAGAAAGGAAAAACAATGGATGCTCGGTTACAAACTGGAGGAGGGCACACCCCATAATTTCCCGTCCCTTCCTACGTAGCAATTTGCTCGCAACTGATACGGATTGCCTTTTCTCCATATTCAATCACGAAGGATCCTCGCAGTGATTCCGTGAGCCATTCCGCAGCCAATTTCCCCTCGTCCGTTACCTTCACTGCCGAGTTCACTCGTGGCATCATCGCCTTCATCATCGCTGCCCCATTCCGAGCGTAACGAGGCGGAAGTGGAATGAAACAGCTGAAGGTCTTACCCGCGAAATAAGAAAGATCGGTAATTCTGTCAAACTGTAAAACTATGTTTGTCTACGCCCCCCTGAGTGCTACAGAAGCAGGGAAATCTGCTCGCTTACGCCAATTTCAGTGCGGAAAACTTGTTTCAATAATTCTTCATGCAGTTGTTTTCGATCTCTGCAATAAGGTATTGAGGCAGCTGATATTCAATGATCTGTGGTGGTAGTTATACTGCTAAAAGCGCTCCGATATTTTAGGTAATTTCGCGCGTCGTAATGGCTAGCGTGCTAATGTTACAACACTGAGGACCTGGGTTCGAATCCTGGTCAGGGTATGGTTTTTGTGTGTTTAGTAAAACGTTTATTGTAAGAATGATCTATCTTGACTAAAATACGCCCCATTAACAAAAGCGTAATAATAATAATGATCATAATAATAACAACAATAAGCAATAATGACATTAAAATTGGGCTTCCGATAGCCAAGTGGGCAACGCGTTCGACTTCAGTGAAAGNTTTTTTTACGTTTCTTTCGTTAAATGATTTCTCCTCGAATAAAAGCGAGGGTGAAGGTGTTACCTTTAGGAAGTGTACGAAAAGGTTTAATTCCCAATAGATAGATAGGAAGTTGTTAAATAAACTTACGGAGTTCAAGCACACTATTTGAATTTACAGACTATAACGACATTAAAATTATTATTATCATTATTATTATTTCGCACATGGAGGCCTCCACCAGGAGTCGAATCCAAGGCCGGATTCCACCGAAGGCGATCCAGCTTGTCTATCTGGGAGTCCGAATCAATAGTCTGGATTCAGGAAGTTCTTGGTAGAACCTTTTCCGATCGATCCTGATTTCGGATTCCATATGAAAGTAATTAGATTCCAAATACAATCATCAATCTTTTCAGGATTCATATTTTTACGCCTCAAAATTCGATTCTTTTTCGTCTGGGCATTGTTATCACAGCAAAGTAATCTAATAGCCAGTCAGAAATTAGTTGTGAGCATCAAAGTGTGTAATGTAAACAGATACACCACTGTGTTTTTAGAATATCGAATAGCTGTATGCAATAGTTACCATATTGCTCTATATCTAAGATAACACATGAGGAGCTGTAAAATAATTTGATTTTCCTTCTCGAAGGTCTAACCCAGGGATGACAGGGATTGGTCAGTAACGAAGTGGAGGTCTTCGAATCTCTGATATTGTTAACTGCAGCGCTTTTACTCAAATAATTTTTATCCATCGCCGAGGGTCATAAGAAATGATGTTATATGAGATTTTTCATGTTTTTTCTTTGCATGAATAACTTCTCCATTGAAAGCCTATTTTTTAGTCCTAGATATTCATCGAATCATTCATAAGAACGAGCAATGTCGTTGAAAACTACATTTAATAGTGTGAAATATTAAAATATGAGACCATTTTCATCTAGTATTACGATGTAAAGATAGTAGCTCTAGGTTATGAGGTCAACTCATAAGATTTTATAATATGCACGTCGACACGTTAGATTCAAACGCGATTTCACTGATCATTCAACATTTAGTATTTGATTTCGTTCAATGAAATGCATATCTGAATCCTACACATTACTCGAAATTTTATGAGGTCTCGAAATCTCCTGAGATTTAAATGCATTCATTTTCAAATATGCTTCTTATCCCCAAATAAATATGTTTTAATTTGCATAAATATTATATCTCATTTCAGGGAATTCTCAAGACTTGCCTCCTTGAAGGGAAGACTGGTAGTGGTGGAAGGACCTAACTGGTCGGCATCATCAAATCCAGGTATGTTGAATGCATATGAACACATATGTATCTTACATATAAGAAAAACATGATTAATGGGAAAAAATGTATGTAGCGTACTTGTATAGCAGTATGACATTCTGCAACTTGCCAATGTCCATTCCGCAAGGATGTTTTCATACAAAATGAATCATGTAGATAGTCACTATGAGCGGAAGCAAGGTAGCCGTGGTACTGAAGTGAAGAATTAACTAACTATAGGATAATTTTTCCCTTTATTGATACAAATATGTACTATATACCTTTGTTATTCATAAAACGAATAGTCGTTGTGTCCATATAACGAAAATATAGTAAAATATTGTATTAGAGATTGGAGCGCCATCGTCTCGTAAGTGGCGAGATTTCGAAGCTTGAGTTTGATACTCTGCTAGGATCTAGTTCCCCATTATTGATGGCTTATTCATCATATGATTTGACCCTTTTACTGCGGAAAATTTACTGCAAAACGATCGGGGAATTGAGTTCTAAATATATTCTGAAAGCATGTATAACTTTCGATAGCTATTGCATAATTTAGCCAATCACGTCGCTAGGGTCTGCGAGCGAAAGTAAAATCATTTCCGAAAATTTTCTTAAGTTTTTTTTTGAGGAACGCGATTCCTTCAGACGAAAAAGGGAACGGATTCGTGACCAGGATTTCTCCAAATACGGCGAAATTGCGGTTCTCTGAAACTTCCGCGGCCATGGTTTTTTTTCGACAAATGGATGGGAGCCATTTCCGAGTCTTTCTTTATCTCTCGTTTTCTTCCGATTCCAGGCTCATTCACCGCGCTATTTCCCAAACGTTACGAACACGCGAAATCCTCGGAGAAAAGACCCCGGATTTTTTCGGGGCGCGGTCCCTTACGACCGGGTCGCAAATTGATGTCGTTTGTGCCGGAAATGGTTGCTTTAATATGATAACCCAGCGGTTCCATCAGTCAGATGTTTCGCTAGCTGTAGTTATTATACTGTGCTACCGCGGTTAGTAACGGCCTATTGTATCATACACATTTAAATTGATGATAATGGTCATTCTAAGGTAAGAATTTCCACCAGATACTATACATTTATTAGTTATATGTTACGTAGTTTTTCTCCAAGGAACGTCTATGAGGTAGTTGAAACTTTTCGTTACGCCTTATGTTATTATTTGTTTGCTGAATTTAATTTCCTGTTTGCATTTTAAAAATAAAAAACTAAATTTGAAATATTATATTGATATTTTTAAACACTGAAACAATACTAATAACGATAATAATAATAATTCAACAATGATAATAACACAATAATGGTATTGATAATAATGTGTATAATAATGTAATGCATTGTTAAAATGAACCCTTGCATATGTATAATAACTCAATATTTAAGTTTTTGCAAATCAAACNAAAAAAACCTAAGTTATTGCACTTAGGAAAAAATAGAACCCTGCAGGAAAACGCCCACAGGAAGGGGGGCGTGAAAAACCTGCGAAACTTACAGACAGTAGCATCTAAAATTTTAAAGAAGAGGGGGAAATTAGAAAATGAAAAGTGACTGCAACCTTACTGAAAAGAATAAAAAAAGGCACAATAAATGTACATTTATATGAAAGAAAGAGAAAAAAAAGAAGAAGGGGGAGAAAAAAGATGAGGACAGGAGATCGATTTATAGGTAATAGTTAATGCCATATTGTTTTTTTGCTGTCGACAAATGAGGAAACAAAATATATCCTATATTGGTTCCCAAAATTTGTAACCTACTGTTAACTAACTGTAAATTTGGACCTATTTTTACATCTCAGTTAACAAGGGACAGGGTAATTAGTGTAGTCCCTAATTAAATTATTCAATAACCGGTAGAATATTTGAACTGTCCTTTACCTAAATTTTGCCTAAAAACCTTTCATTTATTTATTTTTTTGAAATTCTTATAGTAATCTCATCTTCGGACATTGGCTTGCTTTAACGTACTTTCGCTGGAGTTTAAATAAGTAAGCTGTAAGAGGTGTACGACATTTACGTATTGCAAATATTCGGAGTAACTTATCCAATTATTCCTGTTTCTAATGAATAATGCATCTTTCCTTTCATTTCCTCCTCCATAATACAAATACTTTTACGAAAGGGAAAAAAATGAAGCTCGATCTTGCGTGATATGGCATCAGTTAAATGGCGCCGACTGATACGAACTTTTTTCCTTTTATAAAGCAGCGAATGGGCGGAGGATAAATAACCTTTAGTGCGCGATTATTTCGCTCTATTTGTTAATCGCCGACTCAAAAACAAAAGCGAGTCGAAATATGAAAAGCCCATATGACCGGAGCGAAAGTTAGGAGAAAAAAGAACATAGCATTGCGGCACGGTAGCCGGCGTGAGCTTTTTTAATTTCCTTTTTAACTCCCGTCGCTTACGAGCGGTCATTCCCATCAGTTGCACTAAAATCGATGGCACGAGACACGCGGGAGATTTAGGCGATTAACCTCTGGTGTACGCATCCCAATAAAAATGGCGCAGTTTTGGCGGCTTTTGCGTCTGGGGCCGGGTAATGGCGCATGATATTTCTTACTTAATCACCTTTCCTTCCTTCCGCCGAAAGCGGGGGCGGGAAAGGGTTTGGGGGTAGGGATGGGGTCACAAACCCATCACCGAGCAACATGGCGGAACCGAGGAGTCGATTGCGCGCGGCTAAACGCCAACGTAAACTCTTAACGGGAGATTTGAAATGGTTTATCGCTCATCCGATTCGGTACGCCTAATATATTGGTGTTTGTGGGTGGGTAAAGCGAGACAATATGCATCTTGTGTCTGGAGATTTAATTAACCACCGAGCGTAGGTAATGTTGAACCCTTCAAACAATGAAAGCGAATGTTGTTTGTTGAGATCCTAAGGATAATCATAAAACAATGACAATTTTCGTGCGAATGTTCGTGGAAGATTGTTGATTTTTAATTGTTGTTTTTCCAAGGTGTAAATAATGCAATGATAAAAAAATAGGTAAATTGCTTAGCCAGAAAGGATTAGTTAACAATAAAGGAAAATTTCGGTGCGATTATTGCTTATTAATTGTAGCTTTCTCGAAGTGAAAACAATGAAATAATCGTAGCAAAGGTTGTTTGTAGAGAACTGAATGATAATTTTACAACAATAAAGGTTGTAGTGCAACAGTGTAGTTATCGGCTTAAATTAAATATTATTATTTCTTCACTTGTCCTACATTGACGATGGGTTAAATGAAAGAGGAGACTCAATTTCACCCAAAATAAAGACGTTTCTTATTTGTCATTCGTAGAACATAGCTGCTTCCTAATTTTCGCTTCTTAATTGCTGAAGAAGAAATAATAACATATTGGTAGTGAAGGTAAATTTTTGAGACCTAAAGGATGGTTTTGCGATAGTGTAGGCGTTTAGAATCTTATTTTACAGAAATAAGGAAAACGAAATCTCCGGGACATTTATCACTTTCTTTTGTTTCACAACCCTTATCTATAAATTTATTTATTAAATCTCCCACAAACATCCATCCATCCATCCTCGCCCCACACTTCTAGCTAGGACCTGAACCCGGGACCTTTGAGTTGGAAAACTAGCATGCCATTAGCCACTCCGCAACCGAGGTCGGCGAAATAGACTGATTTGCTGGGAAATACCAACTTTCGATAACTTCATTAATTCTTTAGAGAAAAATGAGAAATTGGTAATTATAGAATTTTACCGCACACACCAGCTACGCAGTAGTGTCTCGTTAGCTATACTAATGAGAAAGAACCTTCTATTTCATTTCGTGAAGGTCCTCATAGACTTTGGAGCGATCCATAAAAAAATGTCTTCTAAATTCAGTCTAATCAGTAGGGAAAGTTTCATGCGATCGAGTTTTGGCTATTTCTTGGTTTAATTCCTCGTTACTGGTAATTTATTAAGATTCAGCAATGAACGTTACCAAGAAGGACATTACAAAAAGTAATTAATTATAAAATCATAGTATTGCAAATCGTATAGCAATTTAACAACATATATGAATTATATTTGTATGGAATTATATCAACGGACACAATTTTAAGCGTAAAGATATTTTAAACTATCATCTGAATGATTATTTATAGTTAATAGTTAATGCCATATTGTTTTTTGCTGTCGACAAATGAGGAAACAAAATATATCCTATATTGGTTCCCAAAATTTGTAACCTACTGTTAACTAACTGTAAATTTGGACCTATTTTTACATCTCAGGCAACAAGGGACAGGGTAATTAGTGTAGTCCCTAATTAAATTATTCAATAACCGGTAGAATATTTGAACTGTCCTTTACCTAAATTTTGCCTAAAAACCTTTCATTTATTTATTTTTTTGAAATTTAGCTCAATCAACAACATTTCTATTAAATCCTTTGGAAATATTTATATCAGAGACTTCTCACTTAATCACAATTTAAATGAGTGCATCGACGTGAGTCACGACGTCGTGATTCACATGATGCAGCCTCACGTACGGAAACAAATTAGTTTTTTATTTGGAAAACAGCGACATTTTATGCAAATAATTGTGTGTTTACGACCATGAGACACTTATTTCTGAGCTCTCACGTAAAAGTCGAAGTCACGTGATTCACTTTCAGATTGTACGTTTAAAAGAACCTACCCATTTTGGGGAAAACATTTAAACAAACAGATGAATAAACTGATATGATTGCGCCATTATTAATGATTGAAAACATTTTGGAAATGGAGATGGCGAGAAAAAAATTAATGTAAGATTCGTTGTCATGGCAACGATGGGAAAAGAAAATTAAGAAATCGTTTCCAAGGAAACGATAAGGCCAATAAATGGGAAATTAGTTGTCGTGGAAACGGAGAAAAACCCGAAAATTTTCCAAAGTTCGTTTCCATGGAAACGACGAGAAAACAATACCTTCGAAGATACCTGCGTCAGAAAACGACATGAATTACTGTTTCCGGAGCACATGATAAATATTATAAAAATCTTTTCCCTTCTCGAGTCGAATGTTATATCTTTTCATCCTAAATGTAAGAGAGACGCATTAATAAACAAAAAAAGACGTGGGTTAAAACAACAGCCCCGAGATTAGTCATGATTCTCTTACTTATAAGCGCCGGACATTATAAAAAAGCTGACTCGTGCGCGGCGAATCCCTCAGTCATTTTTATGGGCGTAACGCACCGTCTCGTGATTTCGTATGCCGACACGTGATGGAAATGATGCACGGCCCCGCACGCATTATTAATGTAGTCCGGCGGGTCTTTCGGACCGCGACTAACAAGCAGAATAATGTCAAAGGCTTTATGGCCTCGCCCACCGTAATTGCGGCTTAAAACTCCTCCGGTATTGGCCTCCGAACATGTGGATGTCATCCCTTGTGCCCCCTATTACTTCCTCGAGAAAAAAGAAACGCAAGCACTTCCATTCAGAGGGAGAATCTCCGGGGTTTCTGAAACGAGTCCAGCGCATTCCGAGCCGAGACATCGCGCATTCGCCGCATTTTTTAAATAACTCTTCCTCCGAGGAGGAGGAGAGAAAAAAAAACTTGCGAAATATTTCCGGACAAAGGGGTTGGTCACCTCGCCTTCAAGACCACAACACACTCGCCGGAGTTACTTTCTCTCGTCTTATAAGCGGAGTTAACGTCAAGAACGAACAGGCGATGTTCACGAAATCGTTCCCTGATTGACCTCAGGGCCAGGGTTGACCGGCATAAGATCCGCGGACCAGAATGCGGCCCGTCGAAGGTTCTGGAACGGCCCGAATCTTCACGAAGTATCCTGAATGCATTATGATCGCGGAAACCTTAATCCTCAGATTGAGAAAGCTAGATTTAAGAAAATATATAAAATATAAAAAATCCCAGAAAATAATTCGTTAAATTGCCCCTTTTTTGGCTAAAATTTGATTAAAAACAGGTATGGCAGTCCAAATCGAACCTTTACCAAATCAAATGCAATCTCTTACTAACCAAATGCATCCTTTAACTAATCAAACGGAAATACATAAATGTTACATACAATTTTTACGAAGCATGATAAAATGAAGCATAA
>KZ308806.1:395372-410343 GCA_000376725.2 Ladona fulva
ACACAAGTCTTCATGTACATAAAATCATTGACTCAAGGTTAGATGGAAGAAGAGACTTTTCAGTCTCAATCTCGCCTTTAATAAAGACCTTATTATTATTATATGTAAATTTTTACGTGAAACAATAATGTTGCTGGGTAGCAAAAATTGAAAAGCGTAGGGGAAAACATAAAATAAGTTACTAAGGTGTTTCCATTTTAATTTTCCCAAAAATGTGTTTGAACACTTTTTGACAATTATTTTAACTAAATTTCAGTGAACAGTAGACGATTTAATTATCATTTTATTAACCTATTACTATTATTATTACAAAAGCAATCAAATTAACCTTGTCGAAGTAATCGCTTTCCCTTTCAAACTTAGCTAAATCCATTGCTCCAAAAGATATTTTTAGATGAAAATTCAATTAATTTCAGGAACGTCACATCATTCTAGAGAACGTCATATTCCATAGATTCTTTCGCAGGTTTTAAAACCGATGACAGAATTACTGTTTTGTAGTGTTTATTTATAGGGTTACAACTTTTGAACGTAGGGCAACAATTGAAAGGCAGTAACTGCAAATTTAAATATGTTAAAGTTATAAATTCAACTCAGTATGCGAAGGCTTTACTTCGTGGAAGGCCATGATAATGGAAAAGAAATCTCTTGTACACTTCCTGTACACGCCTGATTATGATAGCGAAAATGTCGCATTAATAGAATCTGTGGAAGTGCACTAAACATTTCTTTTCCATTATTATACTTAATTTCTGACTCGACAAGGTATCATACATTACTGCAGAGCCTCCCTACATTTACCCCATAAGGTAAACCCATGTATTGATTCAAATTAGCCCTGTACCATCCAAAAGCATACGTTGGTTATGGGGAATCATTTGAAACACTCTGATTCGTTAAATTTTTCAGGCTCGTGACAGGTTGAAATCTCATCCCCCCTATCTTCAGCTACCTCTAAGAGCTAGGAGAGGGGGGATGAGGCTTACTTGGCAAGATGAGGAGTGAGGTCGTTTATCCTGGCTTTTCTCACTGGGCGAGAATGATATAAGCGGAACAAGTCCACGTATGCGAAGCAAACTGACTCCACAAGGAACAATTTTATGTGGCATGAAGAGAGAGCTTACCGATACAAAATAAACAATGAACAGAATGTGTAATTTGTGAAATGGAAAATGTTAATCTTTTCGCCACGGAATTCAGTTAAATTACGAAATATTTCAGAAAGTAAGGCGACATGGAAACTTAAGGATCACATGGTTAAATTGGATGCGATACCCTAAGAATTTACGGCACACCTGTGGGGGAAGCATTCTAGAAGATGCATTAAGAGCCGCACAGAAACGCAAGCTCATATCGTGACATCCAAGTTGATTCAAATAATAATAATAATAATAAATCGACTTTATTTCAGGGCGAGATTGAGACTAGTAAGTCTCTTCTTACATCAAATGACCAGTTCTAACAGTATCGCATGACTTAGGTCTGTGAAAAGTCAAAAGTGGAATTATTTTCAGAAAATCCAAGTACAGGCTAGGAATTGCGACTGAATTGAAATCTACGGATCATCCGTTTCTGGTGAGTGCTGATTCCAAATCACCATCTCTACTCGAATTCGAATCGATGCCCAATCTACGAAGATCTCCTAAAGTTCGCTTGGGTAGTCAGTAATGAGGTATTGCCATCTTTTTAGCCTCTTTGGGGTGCGTGTCCGACTGCTGAAGGTTTGATAAACGGCTCAGAACAAAAATTCCGGAAAGGTCATTGCCACTTCATTGTCAACGTGGAAAATCCTCTTAAGGGTTAATCCCATAAGTCTCCCGGTTCATCCTAAATCTTATCTCGGAAACTACTTTAAGGATTTGGAGTGATGGTTGAATATGGATTACCCTCGCTAAAATTGATCGCCAAATTGTTAATCTCGAAAATGTTCTCGATTTGGGAATTGCCATTCTGCGAAAGTTACTCCCTGGAAATTACTTTCGGCGAAATTCGCTCGGCGCAAACTCCATTTCCCACCACCCCAAGTTTCCGCCCTCTGCTCCCTCAGCGGTTATTCTCCCTCCTAACTTTCCTTCCACAATTATCTCCGATTATTTCCCTTCCACCCTCTTTCGTTACCACTTTATTCCGCTTCTTCTACGGTTAGTGCTCACCTTTGCTTCTTTTGCCAATCAGTTAAGCTCGTCCCTGGAATTGAGTGCCGTTTTTAGTTGAAGTTTTCGACTCGGGATCAAGGATTTATTCTGTCCTCAGTTCCAGTAATCATTGTTTCGACAATGGAAGCTCAGGGATTGTAGACACTCTCTTCAGAAAGCTTTTTGTTGATGGTATTGTTGGAAAATGTTGCCAATTGTAGTAGAAAGAGTAATGGCACGTGCACTATTTATGTAAATGTAGATGTACTAACCGGTTCGTTAACGTTTTTGGTGCTACATCTCGTCGATCGTTCTAAAAAGCTTACGTAGATTGTATTAAAGTGTTCATTGGTTTAATTGTTGGAAAACCCAGTCGATTGTTGAGTAAGGAATAGTGTAACTTACAATGGATCAAACACTCACAAACAGTGTGAAAAAGGCGCGGTATGGTAGTTCAGTGGTTTGTATGGAAAGTGGAGTACCTGGGTTCCAATCCTCGTCATGTCGCTATTTTTCACACCTTTTATTCCTTACACTAGACACGTCACTAATTTTATTGTTGGTAGACTTATTCGATTGTTGCAAAAATCTTACTTACTTCGATTGTATTAGCCTGTTCATTTGTTTAATTGTCGGTGAAGTCGATTGTTGTAGAAAGGGTAAATAGTTTAGTAAAAAAACTTACAGTAACCAGTTCGTTAATTTTATTGTTTGTAAAATTAGTCGATTTTTCTTTAAAAAAAGGTTATTTAGATTGTATTAAATAGCTCATCTATTTACTTGTTGGTGAACAGACTCGATTGTTGTAAATAAAGCTCATTTATTTACAAAAACTTAATTTTAAAATGTATGTTTGTGTAAACCCGTTCATTCAATTAATTGTTGGTGAACCGAATCGATTGCTGTAGATAATGCATATAGTATTACCCATTCTTGCCTGCGTTAACATAGATATAAACTGTTTCCAAAATAAATTTAAATTTAATATCGTTCTGCAATTCTGCTTCTTCCTTGTATTGTTACATAATCTAATTCCACATTGATTACTTAAGTGTAAATGGAAATTCAGGTTAACCCTAGCTTAGCCTGTACTAACACGACCTAGCCTTTTCAGTCTGATGTGAAAGTATCGAGGAACTAAAATAGACATTATCCCCAGAAAAGAGTATATGTTTACCGGGATTTAATATCTTCCAGTCGGATATATATATGATTTTCGTACGTGTCTATTATTAATTCTAATGTATCATTTTCTTATGGGCTTAACACATCGTTCATTTCAAAATCCTGAATGCAAACAGCAATGTCAGCAGTTACAGTTTTTATTTAAAATGNATTTATATGAAAGAAAGAGAAAAAAAAGAAGAAGGGGGAGAAAAAAGATGAGGACAGGAGATCGATTTATAGGTAATAGTTAATGCCATATTGTTTTTTTGCTGTCGACAAATGAGGAAACAAAATATATCCTATATTGGTTCCCAAAATTTGTAACCTACTGTTAACTAACTGTAAATTTGGACCTATTTTTACATCTCAGGCAACAAGGGACAGGGTAATTAGTGTAGTCCCTAATTAATTATTCAATAACCGGTAGAATATTTGAACTGTCCTTTGCCTACATTTTGCCTGAACATCTTTCCTTTATTTAGTTTGAAATTTAGCTCAATCAACCACATTACTATTAAATCCTTCGGATATATTTATATCAGAGACTTCTCACTTAATCACAATTTAAATGAGTGCATCGACGTGAGTCACGACGTCGTGATTCACATGATGCAGCCTCACGTACGGAAACAAATTAGTTTTTTATTTGGAAAACAGCGACATTTTATGCAAATAATTGTGTGTTTACGACCATGAGACACTTATTTCTGAGCTCTCACGTAAAAGTCGAAGTCACGTGATTCACTTTCAGATTGTACGTTTAAAAGAACCTACCCATTTTGGATAAACATTTAAACAAACAGATGAATAAACTGATATGATTGCGCCATTATTAACGATTGAAAACATTTTGGAAATGGAGATGACGAGAAAAAAATTAATGTAAGATTCGTTGTCATGGCAACGATGGAAAAATAAAATTAATAAATCTTAGGACAATAATAAATAAAAATTAGGACAATAAATGGGAAATTAGTTATCGTGGAAACGGAGAAAACAGAAAATTTTCCAAAGTTCGTTGCCATGGAAACGACGAGAAAACAATACCTTCGAAGATACCTGCGTCAGAAAACGACATGAATTACTGTTTCCGGAGCACATGATAAATATTATAAAAATCTTTTCCCTTCTCGAGTCGAATGTTATATCTTTTCATCCTAAATGTAAGAGAGACGCATTAATAAACAAAAAAGACGTGGGTTAAAACAACAGCCCCGAGATTAGTCATGATTCTCTTACTTATAAGCGCCGGACATTATAAAAAAGCTGACTCGTGCGCGGCGAATCCCTCAGTCATTTTTATGGGCGTAACGCACCGTCTCGTGATTTCGTATGCCGACACGTGATGGAAATGATGCACGGCCCCGCACGCATTATTAATGGAGTCCGGCGGGTCTTTCGGACCGCGACTAACAAGCAGAATAATGTCAAAGGCTTTATGGCCTCGCCCACCGTAATTGCGGCTTAAAACTCCTTCGGTATTGGCCTCCGAACATGTGGATGTCATCCCTTGTGCCCCCTATTACTTCCTCGAGAAAAAAGAAACGCAAGCACTTCCATTCAGAGGGAGAATCTCCGGGGTTTCTGAAACGAGTCCAGCGCATTCCGAGCCGAGACATCGCGCATTCGCCGCATTTTTTAAATAACTCTTCCTCCGAGGAGGAGGAGAGAAAAAAAAACTTGCGAAATATTTCCGGACAAAGGGGTTGGTCACCTCGCCTTCAAGACCACAACACACTCGCCGGAGTTACTTTCTCTCGTCTTATAAGCGGAGTTAACGTCAAGAACGAACAGGCGATGTTCACGAAATCGTTCCCTGATTGACCTCAGGGCCAGGGTTGACCGGCATAAGATCCGCGGACCGGAATGCGGCCCGTCGAAGGTTCTGGAACGGCCCGAATCTTCACGAAGTATCCTGAATGCATTAGGATCGCGGAAACCTTAATCCTCAGATTGAGAAAGCTAGATTTAAGAAAATATATATAATATCAAAAATCCCAGAAAAGAATTCGTTAAATTGCCTCTTTTTTGGCTAAAATTTGATTAAAAACAGGTATGGCAGTCCAAATCGAACCTTTTCCAAATCAAATGCAATCTCTTACTAACCAAATGCATCCTTTAACTAATCAAACGGAAATACATAAATGTTACATACAATTTTTACGAAGCATGATAAAATGAAGCATAAGCATCATAAAGCACGAGCAATAAGCATCGTAAAAAGCAAATGTCTGTCCGTCCGTCCGTCTGTCTATCTGTCCGTCCAACTCTCTGTCTCAGAAACGGCTTAACTTAACGATCTGAAACAAACTGCATTGTGTTTCTACGATGCTGAAACCCCCAGGAAAACTATTCTCATCTCTGTAAAGGCTCGGGTTCGAACCCAGGATCCCATAAAACGTTTCCGTAACAGAAGTACGTTTTAATGACTTGCAGAGGTTGTTTCTTTTAGAGAATCAAATTAGAAACAATGGTCCAACGAAATTGAGACAAGTGCCAGAAGAAAGGAAAGTGATAATTAAATCCTATTTGAGTCGTGAAACATTCAAATATATTCGAAATTGCGAAAACTTTGATAAAATACACGGAGAATTCGTAAAAGTTTTCGGAAATAAACAACCCATCCCTTTGACGACCAAGGCAACTGTTAAATGTTGATTTCACGAAGTATCCCATGTGAGTAGTCGAGGATAACCAGTTCTTATGTTTGTCTATACGAAATGTACATAAAGTAGACTTTCATGACTTGAAAACAGTAGAATGTAATAAGAGTTTTTAAACTAAATTAAGTTCCGTCGTGTTTGACGGGGGCGTTTACTAGTACCAAATATAATAAAATGACCACTTCGGACAAATTTGCTAGGATATAATTTACTTAAAAACATAACGCTGAAAGTATTACAGTTGAGAAACTTGATCTTCATAATGGGTGAAATCGATTCGCGAAAGAATGAATTTGTATTGCGAAAGGATACATTTCGTTAGTTAAAGGATTCATATGATTTTCAAAAGGGTGAATTTGGACTGCCAAACCTGTAGCTATTTTATGTTATATTTATTTTAGTTTCCACGCGTAATTTTAATGACAAAATTGCAGATATTCGTGCGTTTATCGTTTCTTTGCGGAAAAAACATGTCCAAAAGTAATTGCCAAAAATTACGAAATGCTTATACGAGAGAATGGTTGCCAAAATTAAGGGGTTATCATTGCCCGGGGCGATTGAGGAAGTTTCTGATTTGGGCCTCTTATGGAAAAAGGTTGGACAGCCAACCCTTCTGTATATTCAACCAAAGTATACTTGCATAACTTCTATCTTGGAACCTATCTTTGTTTACGAATTTGTGATTAGTCGTAAATCACTCTGGCGGTAAATATTAAGAACCTATAAAATTTAAGAAATCCAGTATTTAATTTTCGAGTAATATGATGAAATTTCGAAGAAATTAATCCAATTTTAAATGTAAAGGGAAATATTTATTCTCCCCAATTATGACAAGAATTATAGCTAATGTCNCTCGAATTCGAATCGATGCCCAATCTACGAAGATCTCCTAAAGTTCGCTTGGGTAGTCAGTAATGAGGTATTGCCATCTTTTTAGCCTCTTTGGGGTGCGTGTCCGACTGCTGAAGGTTTGATAAACGGCTCAGAACAAAAATTCCGGAAAGGTCATTGCCACTTCATTGTCAACGTGGAAAATCCTCTTAAGGGTTAATCCCATAAGTCTCCCGGTTCATCCTAAATCTTATCTCGGAAACTACTTTAAGGATTTGGAGTGATGGTTGAATATGGATTACCCTCGCTAAAATTGATCGCCAAATTGTTAATCTCGAAAATGTTCTCGATTTGGGAATTGCCATTCTGCGAAAGTTACTCCCTGGAAATTACTTTCGGCGAAATTCGCTCGGCGCAAACTCCATTTCCCACCACCCCAAGTTTCCGCCCTCTGCTCCCTCAGCGGTTATTCTCCCTCCTAACTTTCCTTCCACAATTATCTCCGATTATTTCCCTTCCACCCTCTTTCGTTACCACTTTATTCCGCTTCTTCTACGGTTAGTGCTCACCTTTGCTTCTTTTGCCAATCAGTTAAGCTCGTCCCTGGAATTGAGTGCCGTTTTTAGTTGAAGTTTTCGACTCGGGATCAAGGATTTATTCTGTCCTCAGTTCCAGTAATCATTGTTTCGACAATGGAAGCTCAGGGATTGTAGACACTCTCTTCAGAAAGCTTTTTGTTGATGGTATTGTTGGAAAATGTTGCCAATTGTAGTAGAAAGAGTAATGGCACGTGCACTATTTATGTAAATGTAGATGTACTAACCGGTTCGTTAACGTTTTTGGTGCTACATCTCGTCGATCGTTCTAAAAAGCTTACGTAGATTGTATTAAAGTGTTCATTGGTTTAATTGTTGGAAAACCCAGTCGATTGTTGAGTAAGGAATAGTGTAACTTACAATGGATCAAACACTCACAAACAGTGTGAAAAAGGCGCGGTATGGTAGTTCAGTGGTTTGTATGGAAAGTGGAGTACCTGGGTTCCAATCCTCGTCATGTCGCTATTTTTCACACCTTTTATTCCTTACACTAGACACGTCACTAATTTTATTGTTGGTAGACTTATTCGATTGTTGCAAAAATCTTACTTACTTCGATTGTATTAGCCTGTTCATTTGTTTAATTGTCGGTGAAGTCGATTGTTGTAGAAAGGGTAAATAGTTTAGTAAAAAAACTTACAGTAACCAGTTCGTTAATTTTATTGTTTGTAAAATTAGTCGATTTTTCTTTAAAAAAAGGTTATTTAGATTGTATTAAATAGCTCATCTATTTACTTGTTGGTGAATAGACTCGATTGTTGTAAATAAAGCTCATTTATTTACAAAAACTTAATTTTAAAATGTATGTTTGTGTAAACCCGTTCATTCAATTAATTGTTGGTGAACCGAGTTGATTGCTGTAGATAATGCATATAGTATTACCCATTCTTGCCTGCGTTAACATAGATATAAACTGTTTCTAAAATTAAATTAAATTTAATATCGTTTTGCAATTCTGCTTCTTCCTTGTATTGTTACATAATCTAATTCTAGATTGATTACTTAAGTGTAAATGGAAATTCAGGTTAACCCTAGCTTAGCCTGTACTAACACGACCTAGCCTTTTCAGTCTGATGTGAAAGAATCGAGGAACTAAAATAGACAGTAACCCTAGAAAAGAGTATATGTTGACCGAGATTTAATATCTTCCAGTCGGATATATATATGATTTTCGTACGTGTCTATTATTAATTCTAATGTATCACTTTCTTATGGGCTTAACACATCGTTCATTTCAAAATCCTGAATGCAAACAGCAATGTCAGCAGTTACAGTTTTTATTTAAAATGTAAGAGGTATTTTGGTCGTAGATTGTTATCGTACAACTTATATATTACTCAATTAATTCCGTCTTATGAAAAATTAAGTAGAGCGATCTATGACCCATGGGATTACTTCCGCAAAGGCTTCTCTATCGTTCGAAACAAATGAGTTACGGAATCTCTGAAGAATCCGATTTATTCACCAAATTTGGTTACTTTTGCGAGTTGTGGGATAGTGATCGATACATTCGTGGTTATACTGCAATGGATGTGTTAATTACTCCGATCAAGTTTGTCTTGATGGCTAAATACATGCGGTCTTCTGATGGAGAAAGGTTCTTAACCCTTAACCCACCCTCTTGTGCCGTTCTTTATCATCATTGGCGGAACCAAAAGGGGGGGGGGGGTGTCGAACCCCTGCTGGGGGCGCTAGGAAAATTTCTAGGAACTTTCGGGCTTAAATTAACATCAGATTTTGAAGTTTTCAGCAATCACTATAAATCTACTTCACTTATGATGACAGATTAGGGTTTTTAAAGTAATTTGAGATCAGTAAATAAGGAAATTTCCTTAAATCGCTCCCTCCCATTGGCAAATACCGCCCCCCTTATTAACAAGTTCCCACCCTTGAACCTCATTGATATTTCTGCATTTTCTTCTGCTATTGTATCGTTTATACGCGATTTCGGGGTTACGTTTAACTTTTTATGTTGATGGTATACCGCCTCTTGAGAATGAGCCTTTCTAGAAAACGTTAGTGCTCCCTAATAGCCAAGTGGGCAACGCGTTCGACTTCGGTGAAAGCGGGCACGAGTTCGAATCCAGATGAGGGCCCACGTGCAAAATAACCTCTGCTATCGAAGCGCTTTTAGCAACAATACTACTACTAGAAATCGCCCCCGTAGTCACTAGTAGCACATCAGGAAGGGTAACGTTTCACTGACATTATATTATTATAAAACGATAATCTCTGCAAATTCGTAACAATCGTAACTAGACAAGTATAGTGTTGCTTTGTAGATTTAGTGTTACGATTGTGGATTATGCATTACATTCGTAACAATCGTAACTAGATAAGTATACTGTTGCGTTGTAGATGTAATGTTAAGATTGTGCATTATGTAGCCCATAGCAGTGATAATATTCAGCCATCATTGCACACATCCCGACATCGAACCTAAACAAAGCATCGACCTTGTTTGACTCTAATAATTCAGTGAAAGTTTGTTTTTACAAAGTTGAGCGATCGACGGTCAGCCTCACTGCAACTAATATCCCCGTCGCATGTGTTCCGGTAATTTCTGTCGCTCGGCGGAATTCTCTGCAACCTTCATAAATTTTTATTCCCACGACTCGCGCAAAAACTTTCACTTTCCCCCTGCCTTATCGACGGTCCCCTCAAAAGAGTCGATTGGAGTCGATCTTAAGAGTCGCACCACAAATAAGCCCCGATAATCTCCGCCATTAATCACACCCTCACTTTCTCCTTCCACTCCAGTAGCTTCTCCAGCATCCCTTCTCCTGTTACTCCGGCATATCGTGCTTCATTTGTCCCTCTTTCCCCTCCTTGCATTGTTCCCCCTCTCAGATTTCGACCAGGGTCGTTGCCTCTTCAGCCTCCAGCTGAACCACCTTCCGCTCTCACGGAAGTGGAGGGCCTCTGGCGCCTTCACGAGGGCGAGGCGATGCCCATAAGGCGACCTCTCGACCCTCCGATTGAAGATCTGCAAGTGCCCAAACTTCCGGTCAAAGACCAAATCTGTAATGACGGTTTCGCCGCCCGGTCTCAAATTTTGAGCATGTTTATCAACTGCCTATCCTTTACTTATTTAAGGTCTATCAGAATGGCTCCGAACTATTCTTCTCCTGTCATCATCCACGCCCGAATGTTTTGTTTAGGGTCTCCGGATAGCCATGTGGATCTTCGGTGAAAGCGGTCCCTTACCCGGTGGGGGCTCGCGTGCGAAATGATCTTAGCTGTCGGAGCACTTCTAAAATTACTATGGCTAATATTTTGTTCAATCGATTAATCTCTAATTGATGACTCTCTATAGATAACAAAGAAAACGAGAAATGATTGTTAATAGATTACAAAATAAGTAATTATTGTTGAGTAAGAAATAATTGTTTACAGATAGCAATGCGATTAATTATAGGCGATTGAAGAATTATTGTTTATATATAACATATTGATTATTTATTGTTGCGTGAAGAATGGTTGTTGGATTCCCAAGGAAAAACAAGTCTGACAGGACCACAACTCGAACCCGGAATCTTCCATTTTCCGGGCGGATGCTTTAGCCAGTTAAACTATCGAACCAAAACATTCAGAAAAGCCGTTTTGGAAGACTTTTTAGACAAGCTTTCATTGAGGAACCGGCCTGGTTGAATACTGGTGGAATCACTAGCTTTGATGATTTTTTAGTCACTTTTCACCCGTTTTCCCGATAGTTTGTTTCTATTAATCGTAGAGATCCTTAATTTTAAAATTTATGTTAGTATAAACCCGTTCATTCAATTAATTGTTGGTGAACCGAATCGATTGCTGTAGATAATGCATATAGTATTACCCATTCTTGCCTGCGTTAACTTAGCTATAAACTGTTTCCAAAATAAATTTAAATTTAATATCGTTCTGCAATTCTGCTTCTTCCTTGTATTGTTACATAATCTAATTCTAGATTGATTACTTAAGTGTAAATGGAAATTCAGGTTAACCCTAGCTTAGCCTGTACTAACACGACCTAGCCTTTTCAGTCTGATGTGAAAGTATCGAGGAACTAAAATAGACATTATCCCCAGAAAAGAGTATATGTTTACCGGGATTTAATATCTTCCAGTCGGATATATATATGATTTTCGTACGTGTCTATTATTAATTCTAATGTATCACTTTCTTATGGGCTTAACACATCGTTCATTTCAAAATCCTGAATGCAAACAGCAATGTCAGCAGTTACAGTTTTTATTTAAAATGTAAGAGGTATTTTGGTCGTAGATTGTTATCGTACAACTTATATATTACTCAATTAATTTCGTCTTATGAAAAATTAAGTAGAGCGATCTACGACTCATGGGATTACTTCCGCAAAGGCTTCTCTATCGTTCGAAACAAATGAGTTACGGAATCTCTGAAGAATCCGATTTATTCACCAAATTTGGTTACTTTTGCGAGTTGTGGGATAGTGATCGATACATTCGTGGTTATACTGCAATGGATGTGTTAATTACTCCGATCAAGTTTGTCTTGATGGCTAAATACATGCGGTCTTCTGATGGAGAAAGGTTCTTAACCCTTAACCCACCCTCTTGTGCCGTTCTTTATCATCATTGGCGGAACCAAAAGGGGGGGGGGGGTGTCGAACCCCTGCTGGGGGCGCTAGGAAAATTTCTAGGAACTTTCGGGCTTAAATTAACATCAGATTTTGAAGTTTTCAGCGATCACTATAAATCTACTACACTTATGATGACAGATTAACGTTTTTAAAGTAATTTGAGATGAGTAAATAAGGACATTTTCTTAAATCGCTCCCTCCCATTGGCAAATACCGCCCCCCTTATTAACAAGTTCCCACCCTTGAACCTCATTGATATTTCTGCATTTTCTTCTGCTTTTGTATCGTTTATACGCGATTTCGGGGTTACGTTTAACTTTTTATGTTGATGGTATACCGCCTCTTGAGAATGAGCCTTTCTAGAAAACGTTAGTGCTCCCTAATAGCCAAGTGGGCAACGCGTTCGACTTCGGTGAAAGCGGGCACGAGTTCGAATCCAGATGAGGGCCCACGTGCAAAATAACCTCTGCTATCGAAGCGCTTTTAGCAACAATACTACTACTAGAAATCGCCCCCGTAGTCACTAGTAGCACATCAGGAAGGGTAACGTTTCACTGACATTATATTATTATAAAACGATAATCTCTGCAAATTCGTAACAATCGTAACTAGACAAGTATAGTGTTGCTTTGTAGATTTAGTGTTACGATTGTGGATTATGCATTACATTCGTAACAATCGTAACTAGATAAGTATACTGTTGCGTTGTAGATGTAATGTTAAGATTGTGCATTATGTAGCCCATAGCAGTGATAATATTCAGCCATCATTGCACACATCCCGACATCGAACCTAAACAAAGCATCGACCTTGTTTGACTCTAATAATTCAGTGAAAGTTTGTTTTTACAAAGTTGAGCGATCGACGGTCAGCCTCACTGCAACTAATATCCCCGTCGCATGTGTTCCGGTAATTTCTGTCGCTCGGCGGAATTCTCTACAACCTTCATAAATTTTTATTCCCACGACTCGCGCAAAAACTTTCACTTTCCCCCTGCCTTATCGACGGTCCCCTCAAAAGAGTCGATTGGAGTCGATCTTAAGAGTCGCACCACAAATAAGCCCCGATAATCTCCGCCATTAATCACACCCTCACTTTCTCCTTCCACTCCAGTAGCTTCTCCAGCATCCCTTCTCCTGTTACTCCGGCATATCGTGCTTCATTTGTCCCTCTTTCCCCTCCTTGCATTGTTCCCCCTCTCAGATTTCGACCAGGGTCGTTGCCTCTTCAGCCTCCAGCTGAACCACCTTCCGCTCTCACGGAAGTGGAGGGCCTCTGGCGCCTTCACGAGGGCGAGGCGATGCCCATAAGGCGACCTCTCGACCCTCCGATTGAAGATCTGCAAGTGCCCAAACTTCCGGTCAAAGACCAAATCTGTAATGACGGTTTCGCCGCCCGGTCTCAAATTTTGAGCATGTTTATCAACTGCCTATCCTTTACTTATTTAAGGTCTATCAGAATGGCTCCGAACTATTCTTCTCCTGTCATCATCCACGCCCGAATCTGTTTTGTTTAGGGTCTCCGGATAGCCATGTGGATCTTCGGTGAAAGCGGTCCCTTACCCGGTGGGGGCTCGCGTGCGAAATGATCTTAGCTGTCGGAGCACTTCTAAAATTACTATGGCTAATATTTTGTTCAATCGATTAATCTCTAATTGATGACTCTCTATAGATAACAAAGAAAACGAGAAATGATTGTTAATAGATTACAAAATAAGTAATTATTGTTGAGTAAGAAATAATTGTTTACAGATAGCAATGCGATTAATTATAGGCGATTGAAGAATTATTGTTTATATATAACATATTGATTATTTATTGTTGCGTGAAGAATGGTTGTTGGATTCCCAAGGAAAAACAAGTCTGACAGGACCACAACTCGAACCCGGAATCTTCCATTTTCCGGGCGGATGCTTTAGCCAGTTAAACTATCGAACCAAAACATTCAGAAAAGCCGTTTTGGAAGACTTTTTAGACAAGCTTTCATTGAGGAACCGGCCTGGTTGAATACTGGTGGAATCACTAGCTTTGATGATTTTTTAGTCACTTTTCACCCGTTTTCCCGATAGTTTGTTTCTATTAATCGTAGAGATCAACCAATGAATAATTTTAAAATACTTGGAAATCATATTTCTAGGTTACAATGGCCGTTACTGCATAATTTCTTTTAAGACGAGTTTAAGAAATTGATAGATCAATTCCTCATTTGTTAGGCTAGGCGTAATATTTATCTCTTCGTCATAGCCCTTATTTGGCCCTTAAAACCCCAAAAAATAATACATCGCTTCCTAGCAACCGTCATAAAGCCCCATCAAATTGCAAGCATTTCAATAAATTGTGTATTTTTAGAGGTAAACGAAGAATAGTTTTAAAATTCCTGTATTAAAATTTGGGCTGGAAGGTGATCTCTTTTTTCCTCAATTTAGGACCAGGAGTGGGGTCCAATCCAAAGAAGACCTATAATTTCAAGGAGATCTTCCGGTTACAAAAACCCCACGACCTCCCTAACCTTTATCAGGTTCCAACTGCTTCATGGAGATTTTTATTTTAAATTAGAAAGTGCTTCATTTCGTCAATGGATTCTCGACAACGCCGTGATGTTTTTTAAATAAGAATTGATATACCGAAAGATTCGAATTTGACCCCGACAAAATTTATAAGTAAATTAAAAATAAACTTTTCTCTATCGTGTATTGACAGAAAATGAGTTGATTTTTACATCTGCCTTTTGGTATATGATGGGGGAAATTATAGCTTTCATTTATTTGTATATGAGGCTAGTTCCTGGCTGTGATGAAAGCTATTGAGGAATGGAACAAATGGTTCTGAAAACAAATGGTATACACTTTTGTCTTCATATACAGAATATAAAGCATTATGAGAGGAACGCAAGGACAAAGTACTTCACTCCTCACTTTGCCCATTCGCCTCATGCCCTCTCCTAAGGTATTTACAGCTAATGGTTGAGGGTATGAGGTTTGGA
>KZ308807.1:0-54889 GCA_000376725.2 Ladona fulva
TAAAAAGGTTCCCTACCCATGACCTAGACTTTCAGATACTCTCCTGTTTTCCCTTATTTCACGTGGTTGCCTTCGAAAAAATGCCATTCCTTACCATCGTTCACTTTCTTACGGAGTGTTTCGTTTCATTAAAATTTAATTTTTATCGAATTATATGCCTATCGAACTATATGTATATAATCGTTAAGGAAGGAAAACATACTATATCACTTCCGAGAGGGTGTGTGGAAATGGAAGAGTTGTTTAAATAACGATAATAATTTGTTCGTCTAATCGGATAATGGAGTTCATGAATTTATGTAATACATCATGTTTGCATTTTATTCATATTTAAATGTAATGAAAAACAATTACTTTGATAGTTTTCCGTTCCTGTGCTGGAGTTCCACTAAGTTTCGGCTTTGATTTCATTTTTAGTTGGTTTATCATTATGCCTTAGATTCTAAAATTAATTTTTTCCTTTTTTACTCCGCATCACAGATAATATTTGTTGTGAATTTTCTAAATAGATCGAATTTGGTAAGCTTTCATGATTTTCTTCAAGAAAATTCTTTTTTATAATAATATAATGCTATCAAATCTAAGCCTAAAAATTTTCACCGTGATTCCATTTTTATTTAAAAGAGTGAAATTTATTGTGTCCCGACCGCAAGGATCATTTACACTTTCATTGTACTTTCTGTAATTAGTGAATTTTCTGCTATTTGTAATTTTAAATTAGTAGTTGTGAATTCTTTCTTTGGCACCTAACGAATACATTAACACTGCCGATATTTTTACTGCCTTTGTAAGATGAAGTTCCCTTACGGTGTTCTTTTCGTAAAAACATTCAAAAGTACTCGTAAACAGCTTTTGATTTGAGTCTTTTCATGGCGAACAAGAGGGTGGGCGTATTCATTTTTGCGCTTTCTATTTCCTCTGGTAAGCAAAACAAATCAGTATGACTCGCCATTTTTAGTCATTCGAATTTACTTATCGATCAGGGTTGAATTCGTCTAACATTTTTATCTTCATTTCTTGTAACGAAAAGCTTCCTTCCTTCATTTATAGTAGAAACTGTAATGCTTACGGGATGAACTGGATTGTTCTGCTTCTTTTCCTCTCAACCTCCCAAATTTAGCGAGATGCTACCCTTTTACGACAAAATGAAATAAGAATCGAGTAGAATTCTTTGCTTCGGCCGCAAAGAGGGCCGATTCTTGACGGGACGACCTTTAAAATTTCGGATGTTCCGAAGAAAAAAGAAAAGAATTAACGTCGGAACCTGTTCGTCGCGGTCACTTTCTGTCGGTTGTGAAGCACTTTGGAAGCCGCTGCTTTTATGTCATCCTCCTAATTCCAGGAAGTAGTGACATTGACCTCTACTCACAGCTTCGTACTCCGTAATATTTCCGTATATCTAGATGGTTCGTCATTTTGCTCAGAGGAGACTATTAAAGTTGGACTTTATAACTTTTCGTATTACACTGCAAATTGATTTATGAAAAGAGATTCTTGGCCATGCGAGGAAAAAAGGAAAATCTTCTTAATATACTGGAAATAACTAGCCAAAAAACGAAAATAAAATTTGATTAATTTACGCTGATACGAGAGAAGTACAAAAAAGGAGTCAACGTTTTTTTCTAGCCGTGGGCGGTTACGAATACATTTTAGATTTCTCGTGAAATTATTCTCTCAAAGAAGTAAAAGAACACTGTGTTCAGTGGCTGGACTTCCCAATTTTTCTCCTAAAGCGAAATAAAATGGAAACGTGGAAGAAAGTGTGAAATGTTGCGAAAAATGTCAAAATCTAATTTTCTTAGGGGCAATACGGTAAAAATTCCTCGGGAGTTTTGTACCCGAAAGAAAACTGTAGAAGTAGAGATCCAAGAAATATCCTCGATTCCTTCATCTGACGTTACTTTTTGCGTTTCTGGTGGCGCCAAGCTGGGAGAAGAAAGTTTTTATCGCGGAACTTGTTTCCAGGCTTTGCGTCCTCTCCTTATGTAATTTTCCCTTCTTATGAGACTACTCCCTCGTTGAAATCGCCGACCCCACTTTGCGGTTACAACTCACTATGCCGAAAAGTTTTCTGCTTCGTCTATTCGTGTGGGAAGTTTTCTTGGTTTTCCGCATCTCCAAACGTACAACTTTACTACGTGAAATTATTTCTGTCCATATTGAGTCGCCATTCATCACGATGGCGAGTTGGATATAATTCTGATTTCACTTTATTTGTTTACTTTCATAAATCCAGGTTCATACATATAATCGGCACACCTCAAAGAAATTTCAATTTTTGGATTTTTTTTCCTCAATTTTTCCGAAATGCTAATTTTTCAGTGTTACAGAACACAAAAATCAACGCTGAAAAACCATTCCGAATGAGTCAAGAACAACTTGCTGTATACGACCGCAAATGAAATTTAATAACTGAAACTAGAGTAAGGACCATGTAGTTTAGGATCGTGCATCTCATTGTACGCTTATCTAAAATACTAATCGTGCATTTAAGGAGCAGATATTCTATATCATAATTCTGAGAATATAATTTTTAGACTACATAAGGTGCTGAGGCTAACAGTTAGCAATTCTATGTTAAGTTTTAAATAGTGTGTTTTCGTGTGTGTATAAATTGGCCTCGAAAAACATTTCAATTTTTTTAGGAATTACGGAAAAATTCAATTATTTCACTTTTATTTGTCCTTTTAAAACTTAAGTATCCTTTAAAACTTTTGGTGATAGAAACTACCTTTGGGTGCCAGTATCTTGCAATGCAAGTCACTACGAATTTTGCTGAACTATTGGGTACATAAGCGGCTCTCATCATTTTGAGGCGGCTAAGATAGTTAGAAAATATTCGATTGATAGATTACTTCTTGTATTGCTACAGTTTATAAATACGTTAACTTTAGCCCAGTAGTAACTGGTTTAGGTAATCTTATTTGATCTTGAGTGTTTTCTCCAACTCTCATAAGTCCTTTACGCTCTTAAAATCGCTTTTTCCTTCGCTAAACATATCCAGCTCCGGCAAATTTTCCGATGGAACCGATACAAAACTCGCCGGCATCGAGTACGCCCATCACGTGTTTTCCTAAATGAACCTCGGGAAAATATGTAAGTTTTGCGGCAAATGTAAACAAAAAGAGATGCCTACCCCTTTAGGATTCCGGCTCCCGCCGGTTGGAACCGCAGCTGAAAGGGACGCTCTCGACGTCTTCTTCTGGTTAGCTCGAAGATTCGCCCGGCGTATAAAAGTTGACACAGTCCTCCTTCTTCGAAAGCCACCTTCCCACTGCCTCCATCGCCACACTGTTCTCTTCCTCGGCCTCCCCTCTTCAGGTGTGGGAGAGGGTGGTGGGTTGGGGCAGTGGGGGAGGGAGAAGATGGTCGACGCCGGTTCGAGCAGCGAGGAAGGATCCTCCCCGGGATGGGGTTAATGCCATTTCTCGGCCGGATGGGAGCTCTTGATTGGAGGAGGGGAAGGCGCGGCGGTTGTAGTGTCCGGATCGGCAGCGGCTGACCCTTGTCCGTCTGTCCATGCTCTTGTCGCGGGTCTGTGCCTAACGGAACGCCCCGCCGGTCCCCCCCTCAACCCTTCCTCGATTCCCAGGAGTTCAGCGCAGTGGGTTTTCTTCGGGTGGTTTTCTTCTCGGACCGTTTTTGTAAGCTTCGACAGCAATTTCACTTCCTGATTGATTCCGTGGATGTTACGGAGGGAATGTTCGGATGGAGGTTTATCTGTCGTAGGTGCTCGGATCCGCCAAGTGAAGAGGAGAGGGTTTTTACGAGACCATAAATGGGTTCGCGATGTTAAGTCGATTCGTGGGATCGTCCTTCCGTAATGAGATGTTTATCTAGTGGAATGTGTGAACTATCGAAGCGTGACTATTCCAGATCTATTTATAGGGAAATAGAGGTCCACGACATCATATGCCTATATCTGCGCGTATGCTTACCTTCAGATGTACACATATCTAATAAATGCGAAGGTGTGAAATTAAGTGCAAGGGAAGAATTGTTTTTTCTTCAGATTGCCATTTCTTATCGAGATACTGCACTATTCTTAACTTTTTCGATGGAAGATTTTTGAGAAAAATGCCGTATAATTTATTGTAAGTATTTATAAAAACGGGAATTTTAAATAGTACATAATTGGTTGATTTTTTAAACTGAAGATCTTATATCCGTTTTATTATATTTATGATTAATTATGACATTATTACTTGACTGCCAGTTTTCCCCGTTGGTAGCATGTCCACCTTTCGTCGAAATGTTGTCGGGATTACTCCCGGTGGGAGGCCGGATTTTCGGACGTGACTAAAGGCAGGAAGGGCTTCCAGTAGTAAAATTCGTGTTGAAACGAAAAATAATTCTCATCAATCAAAATCTCCATCGCCATAAGCCAAGTCTCCATGATAATAAATGATACTGAGGCTAAAAGTGGAAAAAGCTCTATATCGTCGTCACTGTTGCTTAAAATCAAAACTCTTCCAAAGCATTTCGTAGGATAGTGGCAGAGGAGTTTCCTGACTTTTATTCCGTAAGAATTTCGCTAACTCTCGTGAAGTTGTTTCGTATCCTTCTCTCATCTCAGATTTATTTTGGAACAAGATGAAGATATGATTAATGAAGAAAAATTTCTTGTAGGAGTGAAAGAGCAACTTCTCTCAGGTTCCCATGACCACCTTTCGTTCAATAACTAGACAAATCACTTCAAATCGTCTTCTTTTGTTTGGTATTGTTGCCGGAAATAAGTAATATGGTGCTTAAAAAGAGCTTTTCTAATTGCTCCTATTAAAGTCTCCGGGGTGATTTCAACGCCAGCGTTTCATCGAACTGTGTCATCTTCTATAAGGTGTATGTAGCATTCAGTTCTTAAAGTATTTATGGTGAAACGGTACTGTGACAATAATGTTACTCTCAGTACTCAAGACGTTTCATCTGTCTCGTTTAATTGTCTTCCAGTACACTGACTTGGTAAAGTAATAAAAATTGATAGGTCATACCTCCATAGAAACAAAGGAGGCTTTGTGAGAGCAAGAATTTTGCCTTGTGGTATTCAACGCGGTTTTATCGCAGAGGCGCGTTTTATAGCGTATCTTATATTACCTTGCAAATTTTTCGTTTCACTATTTTTACCGTTAACAATATGGAACGTCAGTTAAAATTTATAATTTCTTAAGTTAGTTTGTAACATCCCTATACTTATACTTTAAAATTTGTTTATAGCCTATAATGGTTGCTGATTTCCTACTAGAAACAATAAAATAAAAGAGATTAACTAAACATGTCAATACCAGAATGATTTACGGGGTTTTTGTAACAAGAAACAGTATACAATTAAGTATTCACCTTGTTAAGGAAGCCTGAGTATCGTATATCAGTCAATTTTCTCTTATTCCATTCATTAAGCTGAATGTCTATCCGTTTTTTCGTGTATATACCTGAAACTAAACGAGTAGTGATGGCTCTTTAATTGTGGTCTCGGTGCGATAATTGTAAATTAGTTTGGATTAATTGTACGCTATTAATTACGTTAACTCTTCGCTCCCGGACATAAAAAGCAAAAGTAATTCTGTTGGAGTTGTACCATTTGGACCTTAAGTAGCTACAGCAACTCATCACTTAAGTCAGCCGCGGCATCTCTTCAATAACCCAATTCATTTTAAGTGGGATAAGCGTGTAACGAATTCACTGGATAATTAATTACAGGATTTCCCTAAGAATTGGAGGAACGTTGAATTCCTTTCGAAGTAGTTGTAACTAATGACGTCCTTAGCATTAGGTCGGGAACCTCCTTTTGCTTGCGCTGATCTGACTGGAAAACATCAGACGGATGTTGTGAGGATGTGTTTTACTACCAATCATCGTCTGTCGAACACCTCTGATCTTGCGCTTTGATGTGGGACAATCGTTCTGCTGAACCACTTCCTGCTATTACTTAGTTCACAAATACGAATCTTAGAATGAGTCAGATCTGTTGGTTTTAGGGTCATTAATGATGTTCAGCTGATTCATAAAAAAATATGAAATACATGCGTAACTTGTAATAAGAAATGGCTTTAATTTTAATAATTAGCAAATGCCGTTAGTTTTTATTAAGGATGGATTATAAGTAGAGCATTGGTAAAATGCATTCTAGAGCGAGGCTAAAGCAATAAAGTACCCGTTATCTATATAAATTTGCTTCAGTATCAATATCAATCATATCATTATAATATCAGTTAATAGTTCAATTAATTGAACCAATCACTTTATTTAATTTGATGTCATATGTTTACGATGCCTAATGCAGGAATAAAGTTAGAAACATACTCATGTCGATAATGTTGGAAATAATAAAGGAGCATCAGGGAAGTCGTTCCAAGGAAGCTATGTTGAATTCCCATTTGTCAATATCGGTAATATTCTTTTCGGTAAATTTTATTTTAGTTTCGGATCGTGAATGTCACCAAAAACATTTGATTATTTAACATTTTACTCATTTAACATCAGTATTAGAATATACGTTGAAAATCATTTTGCAATTGGAAGATTTTGGAAGTCTTCCTGAGTCAACTTCACTTACAGAAGGTTTCATCGAAAACCTGCTTCGTTCCTGTGCGATCAAATAAAAATCGAATCTTTAATCCATTATCGGCGTTGACAGTGGAATAATTCTTTTCGCTAAGGCAATTTGTCGACCAGGAAATAGCCCTTCGTAAAACAGCTTTTGAATTTCGAGAAGCAGCGGTCTCTTTTTGGCAGGCTGGATTTTTTACCGAGTCTCTGCCGAACATCTGCTTAAATCCGAAGTACTAAGTCAGTTCCTCAACGTTGTTGGGCTAGAAATACTAAATATTATTGATTTAGATGGATTAGTATTATAATATCTAAGGTCATGTTGCATCTTCGTATACTATTCGTGTACTAATGATTGGTCTCTACCATAATTAATTATCTCGTTGATTAAAATGTTAATTTGTACTCCGCACAAGTATTCATAGTATTTGTATTAATATTTAATCCTGTAAGTACTTCTTAAGGGTACCCCAAGAAATAACTATCATTGCGCCATCTGAAATATCTTCATCAATTAATGGAATTTCATGGAAGTGAAAGACGGAATTTTTTATAACATAAAGTTGGAAACTTAGGATTTTAGAAATTTAATAACGAATGCATTCGAATAAAAGGTATTCCTTAACCGATCAAAATGTTAGACATCGTTTTTAACTTCAAATCTCTAACTTCATGATTCTGGCTTCGATCCGTTTCCGTTATCTACACATTTAAAACGGAGCGATGTCTAGACATTTTTGCTCGTCAGTTGTTTTTCGTACATTTCCATAAATTTTCACAGTTGTGAATTCGTCTCAGTGACTTAACTGGTATGCAGCGGTGTCCATCTTCGCCGAGGTGGAAGGGGAACTGGAGTCTTAAGGTCTGCACACTGTTAGAAAAACCGTCACATTTCGCGAAAAGAATTTTTCTCTCTCCAAAAGCAAGAATTTTTTATATTTAGTCGTCTTTCTTTGCGTGGCTACGAACTCATGCCGTTTGTCTTTTATCGATGAATTGCTAAATTAAGGTCGTTGACTACTGCCTATTTATGTCTTATGCTACGAAATAAAACGGCGGGGTTGTTTAGCAACTCTTTTTTTTTTCTTTATGTTTATCCTTTCCTCAAGTGAAATACCCCGTTGACTCATGTTGCCTCTTACTTTTAGAACATTTGAAAATTCCAGAATTAGAAGTTCTTAGCGTGAGATACATCTACGTCTGTACCCTGCAGGCCGCCTTTCGGCGTGAGGCAGGAGGTGTATGAACAATGACTCCACCACCATCATTGATTACTTTTTCATATCATTCGCGGAAAAAATGGATTCTTGAAACGACTAGTTCTAGCATCTATTTCTTTGATTATTCGGCAGTATTAGAGCGGCCTATGTAACAGGGATGACGCATAATATCGGCTGCATAATCTAAATACGTACTTTCTCTGAACTTATTAAGTTAGTTAAGACTTGATTTTAATTTTATAGCTTCTCATCCTACGCTCTGAAGCATCTGAGTAACGCTCAGTGATAAAATTAGATACTATCGCAATAAAAACATACAACTGAAAAGATACTGGGAAATCATGGGATCTCCAGTAGATATATGTTCCCGTTATCCCTAGAATTTGATTCTGCAATTATAGTATTTTTATACTTTTATCCAGCTTTATGTAACTGCCTCTGGCGGCAGTTCGTGCCACTTAATGTGGAGCCTTGCTCACAAAGTATTTCTCAAACAGTGTGGACCAGCCTTATGTAATTATTGCACGTACATTTTGTCAGAAAACAGATTCATCTTTCATGCAGCGAATTGAATTTTTACTCCTTATGATTATTGATGTAACATAGTTTATGAGTGGTCAGAGGAGTTGGAGTAAAGATTCACGAGAAAGAACTTATCACTAATAAAGGTCACAGGTCAAGAACTCTAATTTCGAAATACATCCAAATACAAGTACATGCTTATCTTAGGACGCTATTATGAGTCGAACTCTGGTAGGAATTGAGGCGGTTTATAACTGGGATTTCCACATCTTGGAAAACGGGTGTGAATACGCAAGCAAAAAGATGGGTGAGCTGGCTCTCTGGACCTCAGTGAAGCTTTTCTCTTTTTTTATGCAAGAAATTCTCGTTAATTATATTTAATTGCGTAACCTACATCGGTTAGCAGTTCTTTTATTTAAATGCTTTTCCAATCCATAAATTTTTGGGGTTACGAAATTTCTATTTTTCATACAATGTTTTTTGTGGAAGTAAAACTCGATGGACAAATATGTAGCTGGTTAATTATTTCTTTTTGCATTTCGTGCAACAGCACGAAGGAAAGATCCTGCGAGGAAAAATTAACGATTACTGTTTCACATCTCAAAGTGATGTTCACGAAAACTTTTTTCAAAAATTGAAATAATTAATTTTACCTCGTGACAAGTATTGGTTAATTTTAACGTAAATTCTGGATTGTATTTATTTCTTCCGTTATATATCATTAACCTATTCATTCGTTGAAATGTATTTTTGGTATATCGTAAGATATTTAATGGAATTATTGACGGTCAAGAAATTGCTCAATAATTAGTTAACCTTCTTTAGTTATTTATCCTGCTAATTTTCTCTGGAGAAATTTATCCTGCTATAATTTCCATTATCAAACAATCACCTTACTTCTAAAAATGCATATTACTGGAGAGTTGTCAGACTTTATAATTGGGACGTAAAGAATCTTTATGCTCTCAGGTGCTGACTTCACGTCCTACAGCTACGAGGGATTGCCAATCCTATGGCAATTCTAACCATTTGATGTCACATCTTGGCGATGGAATTTGAGATTTAAGATTTTGGATTTAAATTCCGGTGCAACGGCTGTTCTCGAATTTGTTACGTTACTATTAATTCGATTATAATTTAGTCCTTACGCTGGCATCTAGGTTTTAATTTATTAATTCATCTATCGTCATTTGTCTTGGAATAAGTCAAAACTTCCTGATATTAGTTGCAATCAATTTTCGACTCAAAACGCAATTTTTCAATAGCCCGTCTTAAATTCAGAGATCCCGTGATTCTCGGATAGTCTGATCGATGCTCCGACAGATACCCGAAAACGTGCTGCTCTTAACATTTCTTTTCGCGCCTCCTTCGCTATCGCGGGCAAAAACCAATCGCTTTTCATGGACGCTCATCCGAAACTAACGAGGTGATGGGGCAGAATTTTTAACTCCAACACGAACGTCTGTTTACCTTCCCCCGCTTTTATTTTCGTTCCCAACGAATCTCACGCATCCCGTCTCCTACAACGTTCCCGACCATAAATTTCCCGCCATCGTTCCACTGACCAGGATATTTTCCGATCGATCTCATTCATGGACTCCCATTTCGCCGCCTGACATATTTCTTTCCGTTCATCATTGAGAGTCAGTAAGACGACGCATCCACCCTTTAAAATCCTCGTGCGGTACTACCGCACGACGCGAACACGCGTTGCTGCGAGCACCCCTCCATCCATACTAACTGTGACCCACAGTCGCTTTTCCCCTCTCGTTTCCTCCTACGAGGCACTTGCGACTGGTCCATATTTGCTACTGGTAACGTCCCATTCCATGTTTACTGGTTTACGGACCGGCGGCTCGTTACATTTTTTTGTTCGTCACAAAGGTTTCCATTCAAAAAGCGATAAAAGCGTCCAGTCCTGCGTCGATTCGTATGCCCGTCTTGTGCGTCCGTCCGTTAGAAGGAGAGTGACTCGTGCAGGAATAAGTGGAATTTTCCCGATCGCGCGTCGCGGGGTAGAGCTTTTTGTGCTCCCCTTTTCTGCTGCGATCGAGGATGGCAAAAGTCGATTCGCTCGACAACGGAATTTTAGTAAAAACAATAATCTAGTGTGGAAGGGATCGCTCGAGCCGGATGGAAACCGTACCGTCCCTCTTTTTTTCATCTTCGATGACCCAAGATAATGGCGAGGGCTGTGTTCTTTTCTGACTTTACTCGGATCCGAACGGAAGAAACGGTGAGGTATGAGATTTCTTCCCTTTTATTGAAATATTGGGAATCCAGTTTGTCAGTCACGCATGTCGATACAATTATCTAATAGATCCATCGATATAAATATGTTGCTATTCCATCGAAGTACACCTTAATAATTCAAAAAATATATATCGAGTAAATAATTCATTATCTTTGTGGAATCGTTATTGAAAAGCTTTTCTTCTTTTGCCCTATCCCACAACCGCGGGTCGTTCCGTTTACTGAGCAAGATAATCCATTTCGTTAGAAATAAATTGTTTAAATGTTTGTAGGAGGGTGGCATCACCACCATAGGTGGCAAATTATAGGAAAGACTATATTCTTTTATTCAAAGCGATCGGTCCGGGGTATGTTCTGAATATTTCCAAGTTGATGATTTTGTGAAAGCAATTCATTTTAGAGAACGGCTTTAAATGCGAAAAGTTTCTAGTATTCATTAATTTTTAATCGATTGACAGAAGTACAAACTGTATTACCTTTCTAATTTTAATGCTGAGTACTAACTGTGTGTAGGTTATTCGTCCGTATGATAATATCAGACCTTTCCCGCATGGAGGAGGGATTTCCTACCTTTTCTTTATACTTTACAGAGGTTTGTTTAGAACTGCGTCAAATTCTGTTGAGATTCTTCTCAGTGCCACTCTAGTATTATCTTATTTCATATTTCGAATCTTACGTTTTTTTAGGCATCGAAGGAAATTCTGGTTACGAGTCATGGAAGTTATTGTAAAAAATCGATTGAAGACAGCATATATTTACGATAAGTTCCAAATTCTAAGCCCAGCGAAACAATTCATAATCTTTGGCGCTGATTCCAGGTGGTGATTCCCAATGCCCATGTTGTCTTTCGTGGGAGCTTCTATGGAATACTAAAATTTTGGTTTGAAAGCACGTTTCCTTACCGCCTGCGTGGTAGCACGTTCGCGCAGCAGTTTTGAATGTGACGCCCAATAAAGTTTTATGACTCACTCATCCTGGCGCGCTGCACTCGTGAGAAAAGGTGCTATGGAAACCTCCTTGCATTCCTTGAAACGCTGAAAGTGAAATTTTCCGTAAAATGATAAATTCTATAACAACCAGGGGGGTTATTCTGTACGTACGTACAAACCGATCGGCACGGGAGGTTTTCCAACCGGTGTGACGTCACTCCGACTCACCGAGAGCCGCTTTGCGATTCTGTATGTTTCCGATCGGCGCCGCGGCCGTTTCCATTCGAATTATTCGAGCTAATTCTATCGACAGGTAGAAGCTGTCGGGGACCAAGCGACTTAGCATGCTAGCGCTCGAGAAACTGTGGCAATTGTATGCTTATTTCGAATTATTGTCGGATATGGCCTAATAGAATCCTCTTAATTATAAAATAGCCTATCCGCAATTAAGGGAACGCAGTAAAAGATGGATTCCCGGATAGCCAAGTGGGCAACGCGTTCGACTCAGGTCCCGGGTTCCCGGGTTCGATTCCCGGTGGGGGCCTACGTGTGAAATGACCTAAGCTGTCGAAGCACTTTTAACAATACTACTACCACTACTGCAGTAAAATTAATAATAAGAAGTGCTACGAAGGTTACTAACTTGATTGCGAAAATGAGAAACTATGAAGTCATAAAATTCTGTTTTTTTCTGCAATTCATTCGAGTTTCTTGGTACATACCTAATTACACTTCGTTACACGTAATTTCAACTACTTTGGGTGACTCATCGCCATTAACATTAGATGACTAATACAATTGGCAGTTATGGGAAATAGCCTTTATAATAGTAATATAAGTAATAATTACGTTTGATAAATTTAAAGTAAAGCCACAATAATACATGCGATCGTATTTTCACCTGCGTAAAGGTATAATGATTTCTAACTTATATAAATGTTGGTGAATGGATGTAGGTACATAACATAAAGGAACCCTCGCGCTTAAGGCACATAAGGACGCGCATCTTTGTGGAAAGGACGAATATGATACACATAACTTTTGTAAATAGTTGTAAATTACTATGAATAATACATATGGTACACTGTTGGGGATGTTAGACAGTTTCATTTTTTCACTTATAATATGTCGCCATGCAGGAGTTAAACAGCAAATTATGAATACCCTCGGCAATATAAAGAACTACCACTTGTACTGTGCTTTTATTATCGTCAGACAGTGAAGATAGTCATGTTGACACCTCCTTCGGGAATCGACGAAAAAAGAACGAATCGACACATACGCTACAACAGCCAAGATTAGTATTGGAAGAGTTCAATTTTTCCAGGGGAAACTTTCTTCAGGAATTAATTATGAATCTGTGCTGCTGATAATAGTTATTTTACTCCGTTTCAAATACAGACAGGAGGATTTTGTTTCCACTCCTGATGCAGATGTGCAAAAATAAATTTAGCAATAGTCATTTCTTAGGTGACAGTAGCAGTAAATTACAAGGAGATAATGATGCGTGCGCGTGCACCTATCGAAGATGATGCTCTTGATATTTTTGTGTTTAATTCATCCTCTTTGCACTATACTTGATAATAACAAAATACAGTGTCACATGTAGCAGTAGCAGAAGTAATACGTCGTGTTTTGTTCTTCATGTGTTTCTTCGCTTTCTGTTGGTGGAGGTAAAGCACGTGACCTCCTACATTCGGAAATACTCGGGCATTTTTTCTGCGTATGTGTTGGACACCAAACCGATAGATTTCTAGCCCAATTAGCGTACAGAATCGCTGAAACCGTCTCTTTCGGAAACTTTAACCCGGTCGGTAGGGGATTTTTCCCAATCAATGAGGCGGAAAGTAAAACCAATCGATTTGGAATCTACAAAATACAGAATAATCCCCCAGTACCTATCAAGTCAAAGCTTCTTAGGTATGCTAAGTATGGAAAGAGAATCGCTTTCCGTGTTGAATATTTCAATTATATGTGGAAACGGAAGGCTACGAAAGCTTCCGTTTATATTAACGTTGAGGTTTCTCTCGTCAGTTCGATTAGCATGAAAGAAAACCTCTTCTGTCTGATCATATTAATTCAGCAGATGATCGGATTCCATGTAAATCTAATACTTCCCGAGTCAATATTGATGTTCATTCGATCCAAAGTACATGTATGTAATATATCTACTGTACGTAGTTGTAACTCATTTACTCATTGTATTGTTATTATAGTGGTATTAGTTTGCCGTTGCAAACAAATAAACTTTTATACTACTTCAAATGAAAATATTTGAACAAGATTCTTGAACATACAACATGATTTTGATAGATAAGTACATAAAATGTCTTTGGGATGTCATCCGATGTCCATGTATCGCAGCCATACGTGCTTAAATCTAATCGTAAGATATTCATCTTTAAGCTCAAAATACCATGAATTTCAGGATGGAAATCCTCAAATGCGATTCATAGCTGAAAGGGATGATCTGATCAAAAGGTCGAAGAACTCAAAGGAAAGTTATAATAAGCGTTGGGAACGACTTGATATTCTTAGCATTTTTTGCCTTCATTGTTTTATAGCTTTTCTTTTACTTCTCTTTCTAATTCTTACTAAATTATACGATCCTAAAATAGAATATCCGATCAGCTACAAGCCGTATCTCGCAAGGCGATCTGCGATAAGATTTGAAGATGAAATCACTGGTAATCAAGGTAATTAGATGCTTCGAAAGAAGTTTTCATCTTATGCTTCCGAGGAATACTAGATTTATAGCTTTTCGAGAGGAGCTATTAACGTAATGTAGTGTCTGCTAAATGCGGTTGAAACATATGTATAGATGGTTGGCAATTACGGGTGGCATTGCTCGGCTCATCATTCCATGTCATTATTATTGGTTAGATGCAAAAGCAACTAGAATTCCACCTGCCTCACTTTCGCCGATTACAGTTTCTTCTATGATGCACGATCATCTGTGTCGGCATATTAAAGCCATGGAAATGCACAAAAGTAAGGAAAAGCTATTACTTGCCGGTTTTCCGCCGAGGTAACTTCGGTGGGGAGTTCGGTATATTTATAAGTTTCTCTGAAGTCTATTTGATGGATTGTTTCCCTGTTGGATTATGTTTTTACTACTCTTGGATTGTGGAAGATGTTTTAGTTTCTCTCTCGTATGGGCCAGCATTTACCATCCATATCTTCACAAGGACTCCTGTTGATAACCTTTTACTATCCCTCACGCGAAGCAACCGCATTCCAAAGGTATTTCATTGTTTCTGCCATCGATCTTTGGAATTCCCTACCTATCGGTCTAAGAAAAGCACTGAGTTTACATCAATTCAATTATTTATCTTATGAGTTTCTTTGGACATTGTAATGCAATTGTATATTGTGATATAAAATGGTGCATATAGTTTGTAATCCTAAATTGTACCATAAAATTATTTTTGTTTCACTGCGACAAAGTATAAGGATGCGTTTGCCTTTTTGTATATGTTTTGATTTTGTCCTTAGTTGGCTTTCTGCCACAGGACATTTATAAATATTATTATCTTTTTTACCTTGATGTACCAGAGCCGCAATTTCCAAGCTTTATGGTCTCAAGTCCCTTATTCCATCCGATTAAGAGAGCCAAGTCCCACCAAAGTGCGAAGAATTTGTTTTTCCACCTATCGTATTTTAATACAGTAGACCCTCGCGCTACGAAAAAAATTCCTTCCACAGACTCCATCGTACCGTGAAAACGTTATATCGTGAAACCAATAACACATTGATTTCCTGTGATTCGTTCCAAGTCATATACATTTGATTTAAAATGGTTGAATTAGGATCTAAAGATAATTAAAGGGTTTGCCACTTTAATTGAATTATTGAATTGCATACAATAAAGTTAATAATTTATTAAGGCTAGGACTTAGTAGAAGTATCTGTCTGTCGCAAAGGAACATAACATGGGAAAGATATCCAAACGCGAGTCAGGAATCGTAATGTAAAGCGTAATCGCCTAAAGGAGTATCGTAAAATGATTTAATCGTACTGCTAAAAATTGTTAAGCGAGGGTCTGTACTGAGTTTGCCGATGAATGGCGGGGGATTCATTTTTAATGAAGCCAAAATTAGGAAAATATTAAAAGCTCCAAACCGAGTAAATTGTCAACCTGCTCGAGTCCCTCCGTACAAACTCTCAAGTTCTATCTGTCCTATCCATTTTGTATCACCCGTTTGGAAAAAATACACTAGTGCAACCTTGTGAACCTCAGGTCGCTAAGCCTTCGGACCTCAAGGATTACTAAACTCAAAACTTTGGACAACTTAACTCACCAAACTCACACATCTGTATCGCGCGGACCACTAAAATGAAGTTTATTAAGTACATTATAATTATATCATCCTTGTTGTTATGCGATTGTTGTCGCTCGTATACCCTGTGTTGGTGACACGAGGAAGATTCAGAATATCATGAAAGGGTATAATAAACATATAAATCACAGATAGTTTATTCACCACTTTTCCTCACGAATCACCGAAAACTTTTCACAGATCATCGTTGGGCGATCCCTGCTCTAAAAGAAATTGTATTTGTTACTTTTCTATCAATTTGTATGGAATCTGAAAAGGAATTCCTCAATCCTAACTGCGTCAAGTGATAGTCAGATTCCTTTCTTTCCTTCAATATAGATATGCAGGTATTGTGATAAATTTATCTCGTTTGTTACTAATAATAGTTACCACGTGGATCAATTTAAACAGTGTCAACCAAGAAAGCATGACATTGAGAACTTGTTTCAAGTCTTGTTGTCATTGCTAAGGAAACGAGTCGACTTGCAAGTTTTCAAAGCCCTCTCTTCGGTTGACAGAAATATAACAGAATCAAATTAAAAACATTTTTTGCGCGACTACGGAAACAGGAAAAGAACGATCTGTGGAAACTCATACGGAATAAAAAAAGTAGCGCGACGTCGATCATTAAAAGGATTCTTCCTTGGCGTATGCGGAAAAATTCTCTTAAGAAGAATATAATTATTTCTGATCATCGTCAACCTCTCAACTTGGCATTCGAGAAAAAAGATCACAAGTTTACTCTCTTAACTTTTTACAGACATTTTAGATGTAAATTTACTCTGACACTAGATTTTTTTTGCTGTTAACGTTGGATGTTGGATGTGAATCGCGGCGGTATATTTCGCTAGAATAAGATGCGGTGATACTACCTTAGCGTCTCTTAATTTTCCAATAAATTATTACAATAAGCGTCTGTTTCTTTCATGATGTCCTATGATAAATGGAGTAAATTGAACGAAGGAAACAATAACTTTGAAAAGTTTGTTTTTTCTTTCTTCAATTTGGAGTCCTATTCCAAAGTCGTAGCTTAAGCAATTGGTAATAAAATGAAGCCTAAATAATATATTTGTAATACTAACTCTTCTGATGAAATTGCCATTTCAATTACATTTGGTGAAAATGGAAATATTTTTCACGAACTATATCTTAGTAAGTTTTTAAAGGTTTTGTTAAATTGATCATATTCAGTGGGTCAGCACTCGTTATCTAGTATTTTCCTTTGATTTGTGTACATTCGTTGATGTTGATGAAGAAGCCAGTCGAAATTATAACTCGTATCACTTCCACCGATCTTAAGGAAGTTATCAGTCTGTGCTTTTAGTCCGTGAAATTTTATTACGAAAAACCTTTCATAACAAGCGTAATATAAATTATAGTATATTTTTTAAAAGTTAAGGATTTCTATTCATCGTTTAGAACATGATAAATATCTAGTCCTATATCCAAAATCACCTTCTTGTCATCTTCTATTTTTCTGTGTTTTTTTTTGTTTTATAGGTAATTCACTTCTTGTGTAGCGTTTGATTTTAAAATATAGTGTATCGCCTTTGTAACTAGATATGGGTTGGATGGTTGTGATTAAAAATTAACGTCGTAATGAATAATTTTTTTGGTTGGGTTTGATTGAAACATGGATACTAACAATTGAATCATGAATGATAGTACAGAACCCCTTAAATTAGAATATGCTTTAGGATAACATTTAGGTCTTCCTGGAGACCCTATTACAAAGGTTTATTGATTCACCAGGCTAATATTTTAATGACCTTATTTGGAGATTGATGTATTTCGTAATAGAAATCCTAGGTTTAATCTTTGAAATACAGGTTTATACTGACGTATTTCCTCTATTAAAATTTAAATCTTCCATTTAAAATGATTGATGATAACCTTCACCATGTTGATATTAATTTTATTATTAATCCTGTGAGATGTGAGAGGAGACTTGTTGGTCTCAATTCCGACTCTAAATAAAGAAACTGATCTAATCTAATCATGTAAACGAATTACCTTTAAAATGTTTCATTTTTCTTTTCATTGGTGCTTTTTATTCTTCTATTTTTAACTTTTTTGCGTTCGAATCAAATAGCTTTTTGGAAGATAGATCTGAATTAAACAATTTCTTTTACGGGAATTTTTTTCGAAGTACCTTGCTGTTAAGGACGGTGGACGAACCCTCGATTATATTTAAATTGTGTACGTATGTGTCCAGCATCTCAAAAACGCGGGCGCACAGGCGAGGAAAACATCGTACAATGTAACGTGGAGTAAATTTAGAGCGATAACTCAGACTGCTCACACGCTTTTGCAATGGTTCTCAGAAAGCACATTAGGCGCCTGACCAATTTTCCAGGCGCTACCGATCCGTTATCTAAGTCAAACGAATCACTGGAAAAAAGTGCAGGAATAAGAAATCCGTAAGAAAATCGAACGGGATTTTTTCTTTAAGAACCTGGTATCGGCGCCCGGAGCTACTTAACGAAGAAAGCGCGAAAATTCTTCGATAATTGCGAGTAATAGGCAGGTTAAAACTCTTAGCACGCCCAGAAGATGTGTTAAAGTGAAATGGACAAAGACGACCGCGGTGCTAAATACATTTCGGAAAGAGCTACACTAACGAAGAGTTTCTGGCCATGCTGCGAAGATAACGGAAGAAATCTTATCAAAGGGGCTTCAGTCGGAGCAGTAGTACCGTTTATTTAAAGAGGGTTTGCAAGGATTTCTTTCACGGAGAAATTAAGTTTGTGAAATAGAAAGAGGCTGCAAGGATTTATTTAAAAGACAGGCTGATGCGGAAGTATGTGACAACTTTCCGATCTTGAAGAGTTTCTGGACGTGATGATTGGTAAAGGCATTTTCTTGCAGTTTTGGAGTACAAAATTCTCATCAAGCCATAAATCTTTCTCTGAAATGGCATTTTTAACAGTATCACTTGAATCACTTTTCAGTTAATAATATACATTTAGTTAAGAAAAGAAACTCCGGCTTTATATCGTAATGGTCAAATACGCGCTCAAATAGGATGGAATTCAAATTAATTTTCTATCTAGATCATCAAGAATTTTCTCCTCGTTAAAACACCGAATTTACGATTGTGATGAGTCGCAGTGCATCGAAGTAATCATTCTGGTTTTTTTAATTGGATATTTTTGTTTCCTGATAATTTTCCGGCGCTATCATTTGTTGAATAACTTGGTGATGTCCTGAAATGTAATAAATTGTGCAATAATTCTTCAAATTTGAAATATAAAGTGATCTATTCAGGAAACGGGCAAGGGTGATCTAGCGCAAGATGGTGCGCACCCAGGAAAAATCCCAAGGAAGATAGTGATCCAGTTTAGGCTATTCCTTCTCAGCATGAAATTCCTTTATTTCCTTCCATGACGTGATTTCATTTTACTGTATATGGTGGCTGCACGATTTCGATGCTGTGTAGCAATTTTCGTTTTCAATCACGATAGCAGAATGATATTGAAATTGATATCCAAGCAAGTTTTGAATGAGTATGCTTTACTGTTAATCTGGCCAGATTATATTCATTAGCCCTTTATTCTCCATAAATAGTTTTAACTCTTGGAACAAGGCATTTCCATTATCGCTCTGGATGTTTTTTCATGCGACCGACTACATGATAATGACGTAGCTCTGAGGTTGAAGGGTGATATGTAAATTTCGAAGCTACTCGTAGCTCCAAATTAGTTAAGTTTAGCTATAATTTTATCAAATTCGTAGGCGCCGAACCTAATTATTAAATATATGTACTAAGCACAAATCTTTTATCATCTATATACCATACCATAACGACTTTAACTTTTCTATACATCATTCGAGTATACCAGGATAAAAAAATGACACGAAAAAAATTAAGAATCTTAACTGTAAATTTTACAACTGCTGATGATTTAATCTAGATCTAGCTAGCTGATCTCTCTGTCCTTTCGCTTGAAATATGTTACCCGAAATATTAGAAAATACTGCTGTTGCCCGAATTTGGAGGTTTAGGCAATTAAGTCTGTTAAAATAGTCTCTTGATTTACAAATTAGGGTCAGGGACACAAGTGCGGTTAGAGATAAGTTTATATCCAGCTTAATTTGTTTGATTATATGATCGCTATTTTTATATTTTAAATTGAAAATAAATTTATGTAATCAGGATTATTATTTATATCAAAATGTATTAGGATGATTATTTAATTGCTATTTTTGCCTTAAATCTGAAGATAAATTTATGTATTCAAGACCTTTATTTTTTTGAAGGATATCGTTCATTGAGAATGCTAAAAATTAAGGGACCGAGCAGGGAATGCCACCAAATTCTTTTCCGGCGAATAATATATGATATTTCAGCGTTGTGGAACCAGTCACAAGAGATATCCATTCTTCGATAATTCAGAGAAGTTGTGGTTTTATAGAACCCGGAATCCAGATATTTTTAGCGGTATTCCTCGAATGGTCATCCGAGAGACTCGCTCTCCGATTGCTCCGTCCCGTTTTGCTTCCAAAGGACGAATTCCTTCTCGGATCGGACGTTCATAATTTCCGGGACTGATATTCCTGACGATTTCACGCCCCTTTGAGACAGCGGCGGATGAGGATTCTTCGGTGGCCGAAAACGTTGCCCTAAGATTCCTTCTTCTTCCGCCCACCGAAAATTTTATAAGACAGCTTTGTGTGAGAAAGGCTCTAAAACACCACTCTCTGGGACTTCTTCCTCTAAATCCAACTCGTTTTTCTCTAATATCTCTTCACGCTCCGTCGCCCTCCGCTTCTTTCTTTTTTCGATCTCCTTTTTTCTTAAGGCGAGAGAATAAAAGGTTTATTCCTCTACACTTTCCACACCTCTTCATCGCTTTTTTCATTCCTCGGTAATGTAATTTCCAAGCTTCTCCGGGTTCTTGCCCGCCCTTCTCTTATAAAAAAAATTCTTACGTCTCTATGCTCCAAATTTAACCAATTATTCCCACACATGTTTTTCCGAATGCATCCCTTGATGCGGCTTAGTTCATCCATCTTCGGTGCAACGGTTTACTTTTCACTTCCCAGTTAGATTTCTTCGTTTCCTATAAAATTATCCCCAGTATTTATCTCTCTTCAGTGTTCTCAATGTCGAGAAAATTAGAGTCCGGAAGGTAGAATTTGGTGAACGTCAAAAATGGGTACATGCAGTAAACGCGTCGTGCGGGCTCAAATAAGACTAATAATTTCGGAAAAAAAGAGAGCTAGCGATTGGGATTTTTTTCTCTTTTTCGAAGATCGGATAAAGTTTGGAATTCGGTTGAAGGGACCGTTAACTTGCGATTGGTCTTGACAAACAAAGCGAATGAGTTCCAACCAACATCCGGGCGCGTGTAAATATCCCGCAGAACTATACGCTTCCCTGCGCTCTCCCATTGCGAGATACGTTTTTGTGAGACGTCCAAAGATCCATCGTCCTTCCGAAATGTTATTTTCTCTATGCCCGCATGCATTGGAATGAGAGAATCTTCGCGGAACTTGGAAGAATTTCCTAAGTATGAAGACTTACTCATTAATGTAATGGACAATATATATATACATTGCTATCTTGAGTTATAAATAAATGCGATTGAATATTACTGGTTTAAATTAAGATGAAAGTTTCATAAAATTATTATGTCCAAGCCTGACTTTGTGGAACTCAACGGATATATTGAAAGAAAGAATACTTCGTCATTTCCACATCAGGTTTTTATTCCACTAGTTTCGTCAAAACAAACATGCTGTGAAACTAGTTGAAACATTTCTTGAAGAACATTACAAGAAGTATCTCTGGTTTGCGCGTAGTTAGGGGTTAGATGTAAGAAAAGAGTAACTAGTTCATTCTCGCCCTGAAGGAAAGTAGTTTTATATTGTTAGTTATGTAATAAATACGTATATTTATACATATTTAGTTTTCGATGTTTTACTAGCGTACAGTATTTTTAATGACGTGTCATATTGGAATGAAAAGGTTAGAGGTAAGTTTGCACGTGAAAGGGTGCGCGTAGGAAAATCCCTAGGGAAAACGAACGTAAAAAATGTCTGCCAGGACTAGGGCTCGAGCCGGGAATCTTCCGCTTTCCGGGCAGATGCTTTAAACAATCAAGCTATCGAGCCGTAATCCTAGAATGGTTTGAGAATATGTTCTGGATCGATAGCTTAATTGGTTACAGCATCTGCCCGAACAGCGAAAGATTACGGGTTCGAGTACCGGTCCTGTCAGACTTCTTTCATGTTCGTTCTTCCTTGGGATGTGTCATATTGAAATTTTCGTGATTAACCTGCAGCGGAATAACTGGTAATTCATAGGGTGAGATAATTGTTTAGGTATTTAATTGTACTGATTTAATCTGCTTAAGTATTTTACATTCAGAATGAGTAGCGTAATCAGATTCGTTACTATCATATCTTCTCTTATGAATAAAAAGTACTATGGTTCTTCGAAAATTATCTATCTCCAACATTGGAAACAAAAGTTTTAAATCTGTTCATTTATTATATATGTATTATTTATGTTTATAAATCTTAGTATTTTGAAAATTAAAAGTTGCTGTATTAGGTTACAGTATTTTGGAATTTAAAAATTGAAAAGGAGTTGCAGAAATTTTACTCCTCAAGTATATTTTCTTCGTAAATTCTTTGAGCTATTTAAATCTATAAGGAAAAGGAACACGGCTGTTGTAAGACATTAGAGTTCAAGAAAAGCTCCAAATAGCCGTTGTGCGCGGACAACGGCTATTTGGAACTTTTCTCGAACTCTTATGTCTTTGAGCTATTGTTATAATATTGTAATCCTTTCGTAAAATTTTGATGAAACCAAAGTCACAAGGTTTTGAAGTTGCGGTATCAGTTGGTGCTCATTCAAAATGACTGTAACAGTATCAGTCTTCAGATTTTGATTTGATTCCAACTTAATATTCATCAAGAACGGGAATTCAACCGAATTATTCCATAACCAGAGTTCTTAAATCGAATGATTTGAAAATTTATTTATTTTTTAATCCGGTGGTTAATGTCTATATATCGCATGTATTGGCAATATCTTGATGTAAAGAAGGAATATAGTGATAGTAAGACAATCCTTTTCGTAAAATTACTTTCATGGAGTGGCTAGTGAGAAGCTTACGTTGGAAAGTTCGGAGAAAATATCGTTTCTAAACTAATAGGAACTTTAATGAATATAGCTTCTTAGTTTATAATAGTTTTCCTTATTATTGCTATATTTCAGAGATTTATAATTACGTGTGAGATTTCGAAGTTTATTTAAACTTGTTTATTTACTTCTTTAATAAACATGTACATACAATTAGTTTTCGAAGTGCCTCTTACGGCTTCCTGTTTAGCTTTTTTTCGAATTCTCTTTGAGAAAGAGAAAATGACGACGTATCTTATATTATGAACGAGTTACTTTTCCTTCTTTAATTTCGAAAGCATCCTTATTCTCCTAACAATAGGTACCTTTATTTTTCGTTCTTACGTTTTTTATAATTTTTTTACGTTATGCGATCGAGAAATCTGAAGTATGCTTTTTCATACTCACAGGATAATCCTTATCGTTGGATATCGAAATTACACATTCACGTCATGGCAGGAATTTCCAAATAGCGATCCGCCAGGTCATCTCTGGGATCCGAATCCGAACTCGTGAGAAATGTAAACATCGCCTTGCCGTTTTCTCAATCCGGAAATTGTAGGATTCAGTTTTTTTGTAAGACAAAGATGCGCTTTAAAAAATCTCTAATTGATTTCGGATTCTCGTGTTTGGGAAAAGATCGACCGATCCTCGACGGTTGTAATGCTCGTCATTTCACGGTCGATTCCCATTCTAGGTCTTCGGAATACAAAATCTTATGGCCGTGGGAATTTTCTTGGGAGTATTGTGAAGTACTTAAAATTATTACCAGAGAACTCATATGTAAATCAATTGTGATCTAGTACCGTTTTTTATATATTTTTGTTTTTCCTACTTTTTCCTGTTTCCTTTATTTGTTTTTACCTGTTCTTCCAGCTTGTTCAAGCAAAACAAACAAATTTAAATTAAAATAATTAAAAATATTTCCTTTTGTCTCTTTTACTTAAGTTGGGTAAGCTTTTACAATACAAAAATAACAATAATCGAAAAAACATTCCGTTCATATGCCTGTAATAGGGTAAAACTCAACTGAGTTGATTAACCCTATTAATTTATGTGTTTTGCTGATTTCTTATATTTTTTCCTAATGCTTCACGAATTGAGGACATATACGGTTTCTTTTGTTTATCCTCTCATGAAACTTCGGCTCCGGAGTTTTTTTAAAAATGATTTTCAATAAAGCCTTGCAGTTTCGTAAAGCCGAATTGTAAACTCTCTGAAGGTAACGCTAGTAAAACTTGTTCGGTTCGACCACCAAATACAGATTTCATTTTAATTACGTCTACCAGAAATTACCATTAAGGTTCTATCACTTGCAAAATGTTTTGGAAATAATGCTTCAACATGGAAATAATTTACTCTAAGACATCCATAAAATTTATTTAAAAGCGAATATTATTATGGTGCCGTAAAATAACCAGTAAAATAATAACTCGGCCTATTTCGGAGTTCATCAATTACCTATAATATCTATATTTTGTCGAAACTCTTAGTTGGTTTCATATGTAAGTACCGAGAATGAACACGACGATCATTAACTTCAGCGGATGTTTTTTCTATGTGGAAAAAAGTAGATTCGTTTAAGCAGTGAGCATTGGTTCGCCGTTATATGTCCGGTGGCGGATACACTTCATCCAGCTTCTGTATGTCGAGGTGGGTTTAATGACCAGGATTTAAGACGTATTGAGCCTCACATTTTATTTTTCTTTGCAAAAGGTTATATTTAAATCTTATATTCTCGAATCTAAGACGCTAGTTTTGGAAGTCATTTTGAGGAAAAAATCAACAAGATTGTAAAACGCGTGCTATTCGCCGTGGTAGATGTCCGGATAGGATTGCCATGGTACAGTAGCTATTAATCACTTAATAATATGCATGACTTTCGGTTATCATTTAATGAAATAAGGCTTCATGAGAAGCGTGTTCTTCTTGCATAGTAATCTACCGGCAATCCAGTAATCGTAATTATACATCGTTATACCGTCTCGCGTGTATAATCGTAATGGTATGGTTTGTCTCTATGCTTTTGAAGTATTTAATGCCATCCATTTTCTGTTGATCGTTTTCTTGTGAATGTCTATGGCTGAACCCGCAGCTCCATTCGCGATATTGTATATGAAGCAGAAATGATCAAAGCAGAAAATTGAACATGGTCTCATGGCCAACTGGCGCCCGCCTATTAACCCTGGCCTTGTTAGATTCGATACGCCGACACATTCTGTCCTTATTATCTTATGTACTGTTAACTGTCGACGTCAGTTTTCGACCTCTAAGTGGCATGAAGCTTTGCATTGGTAAAGATATTTTTTCTTCTCTCTTGAGGTTTTTAAGAGTTTTTAAAGATTAACAAGGCTTCAGAAATCAAGTAAAAGCAAGTTTTTATTTCCTCGAGAATGACTACCACCTGGTTTGTTGCCTTATTGTAGTTTTTACGCATAAAAATAAATTCCCGCATCGATCTTTTTAGCACCAATTCTTCTGGAAAAATAATTGCTCTAATGTATTTGCGGAACAGTAAAACTGTGGTTTTTGTTCAAATTCTCTGAAAATTGCTCTCTCCACTGTGCTGAGAGAAAAGTCTTGGTTTGGGGAAAGTAAGAAGGAAGTTTTTTTTCAGTGGATTTCACTCGAATCCAATAGAGTCCATCTACGGTTTTTTGTGTTTATTATTTATTTACTGGGGTTTTGCTATACAGTGAACATAGAGTACTCTTTATAAATGATGCACAATCGAAACTCTTGAACTTTTATAAATAGCATAAAATGTAGCATCGGGTAGGAAAGAACGAGTGGTAGAATTCTACCTACACTATGCCCTTTGTCTTTTACAAGAATTTAGTGAAAAGAGCATTAATTTTATTGAAATTGGTGAGTGGGAGGAAATAACGTTTATTGATTGACAAGGGACTTTTACTGTGTATTGCACATGCATTTAGTGATTATTTTTTGTGTGCCGTTTCCTGCTGCTCCAATATTTGTCCGTTTGATTTTACTATCGTTAAATTCGTTTGTATCACGTATGACATCGTTACATAAGCTGCTCCTCATAGCCTTGTTGATGTCCGATCACAGGGTTGAGTTGATCAACGATGTAATGATGAGACAAGAATGGTGCCTCTGATTTACAAACGCAAAAACTTAATTATAGAGTGTGTCGGGAAGCATTTTGATAACACACAAAAAAGTATGAACTCGGTCCGATGCAGTTTGAACTGGGCTTTTTGCCTGCGCGGATATTAACTGTTTTCGGACTAGCTGCTGAAGAGGCAAAAACATAATTACCGGTGGCTGTGTTACACCTAGCTCTTAATTATCGCTGAAAACTTAAAAAGTGCCGTGAAATTATCCTGTTATAATGACTTAGATTTCTGTATCGAAGATTGCAAGTTAACTGGCGCCTTATGAGGTAATACACGCGGGAGATATTGTTGGATTGACAAAAGCAATAGTTGCTTTATGGAGCTTAGATGAATCAATTTCAAATTTGATACGTAATCTGGAATAGACATAGTTTACCAAGTGGTCGTAAATAGAATGCGTTCTAATATTATTTAGAAAAAGAAGAATCAAAATATTGCTACCATTAATACCATTTTGATCTTCCGATTCTCGTTTCTAATGATGTCCGTTTTATCACTCAATTATACTGGACATTTTGATGTTATGATCATTTTATAAATTCTTTTATTTTATGATTCGTTTTATATCCGATTCTATGGTCTACCTTTAGTATGAACTGATTGGAAAGTAATTTGATTTACGACTATAAATGACGAATCAATAATCGTTAAAAGATGTATGCAGTATTGGAAGCTGTAAAATTGTAACAGCTAAAAAGTGAAATGCTAGTAGAGAGCAAATTTTTTGACGACACAAAGAAAAATACTTGGTAAATTCAACAAAAAAATTTTTCTCGAATTCCCAAGTATTTTTCTTTGTGTGTCGTCATTGTGAAGTTTCACGAGATAAAACTTGAATGCGTTAATCTTAGCAATTTTCCTTGTAGTGTTATTTTTAGATTGGAATTGTTGAGTCCAGAAAACCAACTGGCCGTAAAAAATCTTCGGTTCTCGAAAGCAACACACTAGTGTAAATGTAAACGAGTTTGCGGGTAATCCTTATTAATGATTTAATAAGGATTACCGCAATCAAATGACCTTTGCTGAGGTAATATGGAAATTAAGCTTTATCAGCTTTCTCTTGTGTTTATTTTTTCACCGTCTTTTCTCTATCTTCTTCAACGTATATCCGACATCGGATTGAAAATGGCTGACGATGACGATGATATGTCACTAGAGAAAAATTAATATATCTATACCGGGTATCATGATTTTAATCCTAGGAGGCCCCAAAAAGGTACTTTTCTCATTTAAATACATTGCTTGTATTTTCGAAAATTGGTTTAGGCCATTTTCAGTTTAGATAGGAACGTTGAAATTCACGATATCGTTAGAAGATATGGATTTCAATCACATGTCGTTAAGACTTTTACCCTAGCGGCCATAGGTTAGATGCCAGGACGCAGCAAATATCGCCCATTAGATTTACAGAGAATGGCTTCTATAATTTTTTTATGTGCGTTTACCGAAAAGCGAAATAGATTATATTTAATAATAATATTCGCTGTATGAATAGTATTTATGGCTATATTTCATATTCAAGCTTAGCAACTTCTAAATAGATCCTTGGGTCGATGCCAGGGCACGTTAAGTATTCATCCGTAAGAAATGTACAGGAAACTCTCATAATATTTTAAGGTACTTCCCGATACGATTCGTCTATCGTGGGGCTATTGATGTCTATTTCTACTACTTTGCTTGCTTTAGGCAAAAGTTTGCTCTAAAATAAGGGTTCGCTATTTTGTTACATACAGTATGCAAATATTCTATTGTGGTTATTAAGATCGTCTATAATAAAGCATAAAGAAAAGATTTATAGAATGGCATTATATTTTACCCGTTAATTTTCATCTATGTTCAGAATCAACTTGAATTTGAAGGATTTTAGGGAAAAATCGAATACCGGTATTCTTCATAAATTTTGTCAAGTTTGACCCCTTGTATAATTGTGTGCGTACGAATTAACTTAAATGACTTGCGTAGTTGTACGCAGAATTTATTCAAGAGTAGCCATACGAAGTTTCAAGGTCCTCTCTCAGAAAAATAATTTTTGTAGTTATGGCCAGCTTTTTTCGAATCTAGCCCACTGTGCGTCGTCAGCTTATTTCCGCTTAACTCGTCTGCCACTCGTTTCAATTCCTATGGTATAAAAATGCTTTGTGTATTTAATTTATTTTTGTCCGTTTTGTCGTGAAAGATGGACCTGTAAATCCATGTAAGTCATTGTCGCTTATACTTTCATAAGAGCGCCTCATTCCTATTCGTGATGAAAAGTCTTTCTTTTCCTCTATCCTTCTCCCATCAGGGAATACTCATAGTCATCTACCGCTTCAATCAAAGTAGCATTTATATTTCACATTGTCTTTATTATTTCATTCTATCATCTTCAAAAGCCTTCCTTGATTTCCTTTTCACGAAAGAGTTATTGTCTAACGATCTTAACGACACTTTCGGCATTTTATTGAAGGATAGCATTGAATTTAAACTTCCCGTACGTTCACCTTCTTAATCATGAGGCCATTTGGATTTATACGACAACCCCGCTGAGATCTTTTGAGATACACGTTTTTATAATCAGCGGGGACTCTCACTTCGTTGCACAGCGTCTCTTTCAGTCATACGCCATTGAATCGCCGTTCCGTTTATTCTTACGCAAGCTTGGATTCTTTTATAAACGGCACCTCTGTACTCCAGCCCTCTTTACTCCTTTCATCCGCTTCATATTGACCCAAATCCGCAAGTCATTGCTATTGACTGCCTAAATCAAACAATGCACGTGATGCCATTTTTTCCCACGGTCTTAAGATTTTGGGCTTCAGGACTGTCAAGTGGGCTTCGCCTTTGGTGGAAGCGGTCCCCGGTTCGATTCCAGGTGGGGGCCTATGTGTGCTTAATGATCTTAGATTTTGTAGCACTTCTAACAATACGACTACAAAGATCTTAAGGTTGATAAAAGAGGAATAAGAATCACTTATACACGTCACCGCAGGATTTAACACAAACGACCTAGGTTACGACGCATATCGTTATCATCAGGTCATCATCTACGAGGGCTGTATGATAAGTATGTACCTGTGTTAGGCAAGAAAACGCATTTTTAAAAATTTATTTTAAATGTCACCGCAGGATTTAACACAAACGACCTAGGTTAGCGATATTCTAACTTTTTCAAGCCATCAAAAAATACGTTTTGTCGAACTCTACAAAATAGGCCTTTGTTGTGGCGATGTTTGACGTGAATCGCTTTCCCCCAAGCCATTTTTTCATGTTTGCAAACAAAAAGAAATCGCATGGGGCCAAATCTGGAGAATAGGGTGGATGAGGTAGCAGTTCGTACCGCAATTCGACCAGTTTTGCTGTGGCGATTGCAGATGAGAGCTGGTGCGTTGTCATGATGGAAGAGCACTTTTTTCTTCGCCAAATGGGGCTGTTTTTTCCTCAATTCAGCATCGAATCGGTCCAATAAATCATCATAATACTGTCCCGTGATTGTCCTTCCCTTCTCCGAATAGTCGGTGAAGATAATGCCTCGCGAATCCCAAAAAAACAGTGGCCATGACTTTTCCGGCAGATGGAACCGTTTTTGCATTCTTTGGAGCAGGTTCGCCGGGTGAAATCCACTGTTTTGACCGTTCTTTCATTTCTGGCGTGTAGTAATAGATCCATGTTTCGTCAGCAGTCACGGAACGCCTTAGAAACTCTTTCGGATTGCGCTTTAACATGTCCAAACATTGCTCCGAAGTTGTCATGAGATTCCGTTTTTGCTCCACTGCGAGCAAATGCGGCACCCATCTCGCCGATAGCTTTCTCATGCCCAATTTTTCGTGCAGGATACTTTGTATGCGTTCAATTGAGATGTTTACAATGTCAGCAATCTCTCTGATCTTCACACGGCAATCTGCTAGCACGATATCATGGACTTTGTTAAACATATACTCCGTAGTCACCTCAATCGGACGGCCTGGGCGTTCTTCATCAAAAACGGATGTTCGGCCACGCTTGAGTTCATTAGACCAATATCTGATGGTAGTCATCGAAGGTGCATGGTCCTTATAAACAGTATGCAACTTCACCTTGATTTCCTCACGTCTTCCCATCCAGAAAAAGAAATCGAATCACTGATCGATATTGCTCTTTCTCCATGGTGGCAAGCAAACACGAACTTGATTACTTTCAACAGCTATCAAAACAAAACTACTCGATTAATCTCTCTGAAATTTAGACAGTCATATATCTAAAGATGTCGTTAAATTATGGCATACACATTTTGTGTCAGTGGTGTCATCAATCGCTAAACACGGATACTTAGCATACAAACCTCGTATGCGTCGAAACCTAGATCGTGGGTATGTAATCCTGTGGTAACGCCTGTAAGTTGTTCTTAGTCCCCTTTCATCATGAAGAGTTACCACAAAGTTGAAGCCGAAATTGTAGATTTTGTGATCTCAGGATTTGTTATTATTGGTTTCAGCCACAAGAGGCGATAAATTAAGCTCAAAAGGAGGCACCCTTGAATTATGCTTTTCTGTATTTTAATATTTTATGGTGTGGTGATCTTTTGGACTACTTAATGTTTTCCTCGAATTTTCCCCTTTCCGTCTAATCTCCTTTCCAAATTTTTAAAAGCTTAAAATTATCCTGAAAGCTCGCTCGAGAAAAACTCGAGTATTATTGAAACATTTAATTTTTATGAAAGGGCATAAGGGTAATATTCCTCGCTAAGACGTGCGCCTAGAAATATTTCATAGGAGAAACGGATATGAAAAATAATCTATGTATTCTAAAACGGAATTACTGAGTGTTCTGGGAAGATGAGGATAGTAATAATAATAATGGTGGCTCAATTTGGAAGCAGCCGCCTGGTGGAAAGTGGAAGAACTGGGTTCGAGTCCCGGTTCTGTAAGACTTTATTCATGTACGTTTTTCCTTGAGAATGTTTGATTTCGTTTTTACCTTTAAAGATGTTAAAGGGATCACAAAAGCTACTGAATCACTAGGTTGCGACTACTAGAAAAACTACACTTCTGTTCAACGTGGCAATCAGTACATACATAAATTGCTTTTGTGAAAAATTTCTCTGCCTCTGAGTTTCCAGTTTATTATCCCTTAAATTCCTATGAACAGGTGGATATAAAAAATCTTGTCGCATAAAATACATCTGATTCTTGAATAACATGACGTGTTCCCGCAAAATGACAGGTGATTGGTGACAGTTTGGCATTTATTGCTCGGGATCTTTCTTTAGATAGCCATTTGTTGACTGTCGGATGTTCTTGACTGATAAACCCAGTTTACGCCGCACCGGCTAGAGATTTGCGATCACTGGAGTAGAAGATGACTGAGGCGAATTCTTTTTTCATACCTCTCTTAATCTGCAGAAAAAATACTTAAGAAGTGAAGAGGAAAATACACGAAACGGTCTCTGCGATTAGAGGACTCCGAGAGGAAAGAGTTATCAAGAATTGTAGAAAAAGACGACATTAGGAAAGGATCGGTGTAACATGTAATCACGAACCTGTTCGCGGTTGGATCCTTAACGGTGATAAGTGATATAATATCTTTTTAATTTCTTCTTCAGTACCACATGAACAAAATCAAGGAATGCTTCCCGTTAAATAACGGGATGATTAACTTTTGTCTTAACAGCCCTTCCTTTTAAGGGACGTTTTCTCCATTATCTTAGAATATGCTCATTATCCTTTCATGCGGTAAATTCGGTCCGACTTGAGAATTAGTTCCCACTCTTCTCTGATAAATCACGGTGCTATCAAGCAGCTAAAAAATCTATTTCTTTCTTTCTATTTTGATGTGCATCAACAAGTTTTGGAAATGCTTCCAAGGATGTGTTTTCGATTGATTTCCATGTTTAGAAATGCAGTATAACTGTTGTATGTACTTGCTAAGTGATCAAATTCTCTTCTTCCCCGATCATGAGTCGCAGGAAGAATTAGCATGAGGCACAGATGGATATTGTTACTGTATAATTATACTCCGAGTCTTTTTTGTAATTTTTGTAGTAAGATATTTTTCCTTGAAGTTTCAAAAAATGCAACTTGGATGTTTTTAGAACTCAGGCGAATTATTTTCATATTAAGTAGTATATGTAAGGCGCCTGCATGTACATATTCCCTACTGACATAATTTTTAATTAATTTGTAGTCAGTAATAGTATTTATTCTCCTCTTGGAAGCTATGACGAAACACCTGGTAAAAAGATTATTTCCTTACTTGTGAGAACTGTTCAGATACAGTTGGGTGTACCGTATATACCCGCATAAGCATACCCGCTTATAAGACACAGCAAAGTTTATGGGACTGTATTCTTGATCTATGATTACAAATACCATGAAAAATCCATAATATCCATTAATATATTCCCTATTTTTTAACCTACTTGTAAGTAGTAACTACTACTACCAGGAGTAAGTGTTTTGTAATGCGCCTTTGTCTGTTACGCACGGTAATCATAAACGAAATTGTTTTCATCAAGGCGTATCTAAAAACGGTATATTTTTGTATCTTTAAAATGTTCATTTATAAAATAAAATAAATTATGGATGTCTCGGTATTTAGAAAAATTTCTCGTGTTCCATAGAGCTGCAATTCTCAAACTTTAATCACTGGACCTGTTTCATCTAAGAAAACTTTAAAATCTTGGGATATTATTAACAGGAATAAATCTCTGCGTAGTTTCCCAATTACAAACAGAATATAGTATCCAATGATATTATGGGGCAGTGAGTAATTTTAGTTATAATTCGGTGTTGCAAAACAGTATTGTACTGTACTACTAAGATTACTAAAGGAGGAAAAGAAGCCGGTTCAAAATGTTTGATTCAAAACTATTTTTTAGAAGATATTTATGAAATTTTCGAGGATGGTGCTGTTTCTTTTCAGTATGAAAACTAGTCTACTGCTTGACGTCGGAAAGGCGAAATACTACTATGCAATGCTTCGGGTATGAAATTTGTGATACGCATTGTCCTTGTACAATATTTTGTTATGATGATGTGAAAGATTCACTTGTAGACGTAAGAAAATGCACGATATTGACAGGCCTCCATGTAGAGTTAAACCGTTAAAATTGTATGAAGATGATTTTCTTCTTTGGAAATCCAGAAATTTATTTCAAACTCATATTCTTCAAATATTTATTCGCTAAGTAATCACGAATTTGTATCCATTTTTAATCTTGTTGATTTCTTCCTCTTTGGAGTTCGGTAAATAATCTTCTCAATTATCAATCTCTTTTTGAGAACTAGCTTCTAAGAGATTCTTGATTAAGTTGAATACGATAATTTTTCGTGGCTGTCGTTCAAAAAGGAAAGTAAAGTAGTGGTTTTTATTTGCTTTCACCTTACCCTTCGAATCAATTGGCTTTCATAAAATTGACCGTTCGGATTTCATTTAGCAGTAGAGGTTCGTATTAATTTCAGTAACCTGCTGCTAACTGCATTTGAAATATTTTTAATCTTACGGCGAGCATGGAGTCCATTTCAAGAGTTACTTTTCATCCATTTTGCGATTAGGAATGAAGTGATAACATTTGCCGTTTAGCACGTATATCGATGAATTTATGTACTGTAAATCTATCAGTTATATTCTATGACCATTGAAGGTGATTCAGGAGTTATCGTAGAAGTTAGTTCATCTCTCCTTTGGAAGGGAAATACTGTCAGGTAGAACGTAGAACAGAACGCTGTCTTTTCAGCGTAGTTCAGTAATTTCAGTATTTTCAGGTCATTTCACACGTATGGACTCCTACCGGGGAACGAACCCGGGACCGCCTTCATCAAAAAAATAATGAAAAGAAATTAAATTAAAAGAGATTAGAAAAAATCAATTGTGGCTTTAAGAAACTTAATTGAAGCTTAGGAAAAGGTATCCTCAGCCTCAAAGAAGGGGAGCAAAAAACGTGCACAAACCTATTGAGAGCAATAATTAAAGATATAATATCAACAATAAATTCTTAATTGGAAGCATGGAGATCCTAATTACAACCCTTTAATAATCACCATTATTTACTAACAAAAACAACCATTTCATAACCAGAAAAATCCGATTATCCGGGACTCGAACCAGGGACCTTGGATCCTGTTATCAAAACCTAGAAATAAAAACATGATACAAATAAATATACAAATCCGAAGTGATGACGGATATATAAGTCGGATAAAAAGGCATGAAAAGGAAAAAATAGAGAAATTATAAATGAAAAACTGTTTTAATCAGTAATTTCTTAGTGTTTTTGATACATTGATCTAGTCTCCGTAATATATATTTCATACAGCTGTTTTAAATTTATATTAAAAGTTACAAGTCTCTTCTATCGTGTATCGGCTCTCTTTTTATTTACTCTATCTGTGATTTTATCATCTGTAAAAGTTTTCAAGATAGAAAAACCCCAGTTGCCTTCAAGTACCGGAAATTACGTGTATATCGCAATAATTGCAAATTGAAAGCTTCGCACCTGTCTATGATACGGACAAAGGAAGGAAGGAGGGCGATGTAGTAAGAAATGAAAAGACTTTTCTTCCCAATGGAAGCTATTATTATACGGAACTGCCACTTCTTCCGTCACTCTGTCGGATGATAGGTTATTTTGTTGTGTGATGATATATCTGGGGAGTGCATCAGGTCACGTTTCACTCGGTCACAAAGGATTTTTGTTGTGGCGTTATGGCCTGCAGGTGTATTCCTTGAATTATTGAATGCCCATCACAGTTGGGTGTCGTAGATACGATAAAGGATAGCTTGCGGTACTGTGTTAGGTAGCCTTGACCCAGAGAGAGTGGAGTTCTAATATATTACCCAGTTATGAACTTCAAGTTACAATAACAGATCACAAATCGTTTGCCAGTTTCAAGAAGTTGAGTTATATAAGTAATGTTTCACTGTTAGCAATTCTTTTAGATCGAAAATAGTTATCAAGTAAAACTGTTTGATGGAGACCAGAATCCAGTGGCAGAGACGTGAAAATGCAGATTTTTAACCTCAGGTTACACGCGTCGTTGCTTTTCGGAAGAATGCTTGAAAGAAGGGTTTGCCCTTTAACTCTGAAAGCCCTATCAATAACATTGTATTCCTTTCGCAAAATTTTATCATTTTTCACCTTTTGGTCCATACACGTTTGTTAATCTTGTGTAATGTAGTTTAGAAGAATAAATCTATGTGATTTAGTGCGTTATTATTTATTATATATTTATGTAAAATTTAAATTCTATCACTTTATTCTCTGGAAATGAAATTTTCAGAACATTTCTGAATCCGATCATGTTTAAAAACATTTAATCGGAAAGCACAGCCTATCGTTTTACTTAGTGTATTCGTGCGATATCGAGTTAAACATTTTGTTTAATAATACTTCTACGTTAATAATAAGTTAATTGAAGTTTTATAAAATTGCAAGTATCTTGTTATGCCCATAATAACTCTCAACCTCCTGAATTGGAGCTGAAAAATAATTTCTCTTCCCAGTTTCAAAATTAATTGTATGTCGATTTCTTTGGATATATCACGCTAAAAGGAATGGTCAGTCCTTCGAAAAAAATTAAAATCTCGTAAATAATCGCATTTTTACCATGGCGTTCGTAAGATTATTGCCAAACTGGTAATTATCTTGATATTTTTTTCTGTATAAGAATTAAGATCACAAAGAATGGAATTAAGTATCTAAAGGAATTTTTAAATCCAAATCTCCAGCCAAGAATGCAGAAGATACTACATTTAAGGCTCGATGAATCTGGTTTATGCATAACCATTTAAACGTGAAATTTCATTTCAACCTTAAATTTTATGAAGTTTCACAAAGTTTCATCGATTATTTTAGTATAACCATTTTATAACCTAATCAGTTTTTATATTTACTACATTTTGCAATTTTATTAACCATCTTGAATAGTTTTTATTGTTTGAAAGTTTTTCTGCTTTTGATTTCTTTATTTGCACGCTCTGTAGTTTATGCCAAGCGAGAAAGTGGTCGGTGCTCTTGCGGTAGAATTTAAATGTGTTTTATTTATTTATAAAGTATGTGTTCCTGAGTATTGAAGCGTTTTAAGTTGCCACAGGAACATTGGTCCTCTTTTTAGCATGAGTATTAGTAATAATAATGAAATCACGGCCTAAGTAGTTGTTTCTGTCGCCTGCAATGTTACTACCTGGTCCCGCCATGCCGTTTTTACTTTCGATCACTTAAGAGAAAGTGCCAAGGATGGAATATAGCAGACGTAGGCAACCTTTTCCGGTAGCGGGTCAAAATCACCAAAAAAGTGACTATGAGGAAGACTTCTACTGTCAGTGGTACATACAATGAACTCCCGCTTATCCGTGGGCGGATTATTCGTGCATGATTTTGTATAATTCACCGAATTGAGTATTTTCGCGTTCCAAAGAAAGCAGGGCTTACCTTTTCTTGAAGCAGTAGAAATACGACTACAATTGAATTATCGCTGCTGCAAAGACTCGAAGAAAACTCAACGAGTAAATAAAACGAAATATCGGAATATGTGCACAAATGATAATTGTTTATTTACATCCTTTATGGACGTTATTGCTGTTTCTCTAAAGGCCATGCCTTGTCACTTGAGGGGATGCTTAGGAGTTGCACTTCGTGATTTACATTTCTCTATGAAGTAATTATGAACGCCATAAGAAATTTAAGGGAAACTTTGGATTATGCCTGTTTTCTAATTTTTCGTTCATCCATTACTCCGCGGTTCCACCTGCGTTGCACGGTTCCACTTTCGTCGCTGTCAATTTTAGTCACAATTTCCTCTTAACTTTGAAACTCGAGTGGATCACTTGAAATCATCAAATGGATCACTTTGTGACCCGCGGGTCATAGATTGCCTACTCTTTGAATAATGTCATTATTTCTGATTATTTTTTAGTTTTTTTCAGTACGTTATTTTGAAAATTATCGCTAAATTAGGCAGAAAAGTTTATACTCGTATGCACGTGTTTATATGTCGACACTTTCAGACCAAAACTTTTGATTACGCATTAAATCTATTTTTCTAATTTTCACATTTAATGTCCCTTACAGAGTAAGAGCGCTCGGTTTCGTTGAAAGTTTAAACGCTAAGGAAAAGTGTCGCCCGTGCATAATGAGCGTATCGTTTTTGAAATTATGAATTGTAAAATCGGTTGTATATCCCGGATTTCCATTCCGCAACGAAGAATGTTTAAATCAGAATGGACTAAAGTTGGAAGGTAAATTTTTCGATGATTAAAGAACTTTTAATCGACTCCGAAATGCGAAGAGGGATGTTAATTACTTCCTCTCGTAATAAATGATCTTGGGGTGAGAAAGGCGATAAAAATCGACTTCTCACGAGTTTCGAAAAAAGGGGAAGGAAGTCGAGGGACGATTTAAGAGTCGATCGGGTGCAAATCGAAACGGGTAATACAGTTATCTCACTTGAGTGGCCACTCTCGGGCGAGCCAAGGATTTCTAAACGAGGAAAGAATCCGCCAAAGAGATTTCCTAAAGAAGCTGCGAGTTTTTAGGACTGTATAAGGAAATGCGAAAAACGTAAGATAAAAAAGTTGCAGTGGTAAATGTGGAACATGAAATCGCAGAGCGGAGGAAGTGAGCTTTATGGTGGAAACATGGAGTATGTCGGGACATGGAAAGGAATGGGGCTACGCTAATAAGGAGGCTCCGAATATGTTAAAGTTAGTGTGTGATAAGCGGAGAAATACCGCGGAATGAAAATACCTGAATCCCGGGAATGGAATTTAAAGGTTTGAATTACGCAGGAAAATGGCTCATTGGTTCATGTTGATTAGTAAGAAAAAGAAGGCGTTTATGATTGTAAAAAAGCTATCCGTGAAACATTTCGTTTTGTCTTGTGCCCATCGAACTCGATTTATTTTAATTTAATCGTTCAACTTGAATGTGAAATCATGTATATTAATGAGCACGTGTAAGTGAAGATCGATTTAGTGTATTGTATACTAAAAATCTTATCACTTACTTTTTAGCCTCTTAGGTTCAGGTGAATTGGATTTTACTATGAAAATGTAATTGATATTAAAACAGGTGTCTTTCATTTTAAAGGAGACAACTTATACGTAGATGTTTCCATCTCGTTGAGTACGTGTTATGTAGGGGTAATATTTCTGAGAAATAAGAATTCATTTACTTGAGTAAATGAATTCTTATTTCTCGTTGAGTACGTGTAATGTAGAGGAAAGATTTCTGAGAAATAAGAATTCATTTACTTTCATTGCGAATAAGAACGGTCAGCTGCTTCTCATTTTCATCTCATTACGGATCCGAAATGCTGACGGTAACATCAGTATCCTTAACTTTTAGTTTTGGATATATATTAGAAATTATGTTTGTACATGGTAATATATATGTACATCCATTTATATTAATTGTTTAAATTTTATCTATATTCATTTTGTCCCAGTAATGTTTCTTAATATCAAACTCTGTGGCAATCTTGAAGTTGTCTATTTTAAATATCTTATTAGAATTTTGAGCCGTTAGATTGCTTAGGAGTTACTGAAAGAAAATAATTTCGTGAGTAAAATTAGCAAAACAATCTGAGGGCGACAGATTTTTCCTATTCGAGTACAATTATTTATCCGTGTGAGAGGTAACGCCGTGATATCACGTCCTGCGAAATTCTTCCCGTCTTTCTGGGCGTGCCTTAGATCGCTGTTAATCAGTACGTCTTCAAAACATTATCCGTTATTCCCTCCAGCTTCGCTTACTTCTCAACCCTTGGGCTAACTTGAAAAATGTTTCATCACGAACTTCTCGTAATGATATTCGTCCGTTCGTCCAAACAAATGTTACTAAATTCAAAGCTTAGTCCTTCCAAAGTCGAATTAACTCTCTCGCTTAATATATCTCAGATTCCTATGAGAAGAAATTGGAATAGAGTGGTTTAGATCAGCATCATTAAAATTTCAGCTGACAGGTGGCCGATGAAATGCTTTTTAGCATATACGATGAAGTATTCTTTGAATAATTTAAAAAAGGGTGGAATTTCCCAACCTTGGCATTTTACTTATGTGACAGTAGAGTTGTTGAATCATCATTGAGGAAATGTTTTGAAGTATTAATGACAGGTATGACTCATATTGTTACTTATTATGGAATTAAATAGTAAAGAATTCGTCTCTCATCTGTATATTATTTATTTACGCAAATAACCAATCATTTGCATTATAATTGAGTCCATTGTAAATTTTCTTTTGCTGAATCCGCTGAAGTCTTCGGTACTTGCTGGTGTCGCATTGGTGGGTTCCCACAATTGCTCTTAGAGTATCATGGCGTGATTATGAATAATTCCCCTGAATCATACTGCTAAAATCGGTTACGTTATGGTCTACCAGTTCCACTACACCGCAAATTCCTATGCAAATCAAATGGAGCTGCTATTCGAAGTAGGGCCGGTGAGTTCCTTGAAATAAAGCATGGCATTCAAATGGGAATGGGCGTATTAGCATTTCAAGGTTCATGACGACTGGATCAGGGGTGCAGCTATACGTGGGTGACAGAGGGAATATCTGGAAATATAAGGTTAAAAGATTTTCCTGAGGAAAACCTCCTGAGATGTCGCCCCGTTTTCTTCTTCTTCCATAATTATACCAAAGTCATGTATTAATATTTTCGAAAATAATATTGATACACTTATTTGTGAAGAGAATTGATATTCTTTAACTTTTTGGATTTTTTGAATGCTTAGCAACCTGGAGGTTTCATAAACCAGCAATGTCTGATAAAAGTCTGGGAAAATATTTTAGTTTTACCGCTTGGCAATCTGAATCAGCCGAAATGACTGTGGCACGGATAACTGCTTGTCTTTCCTCTGTGGTATTAAGGATCCAAACCTACTCGCAACGTCAACATTTATCAATCCGTCTCAACTTCGCCATCCAAAGCCTTTAATCCAGAGTATGTACGATGTAATTAAAATTGCTGGCTCCATCGTCCGAACTGTAAATTTTCAAATTCAGCGGTCATCGACCTATGAATGAAAATGGGCTGCGTGAGCATTCGTGATTACTTTGGAGTTTAAGAAAGCCTTGGATGATTGAACGGGCATCGTATTATTGCTTACCTCTTTCCTCAAAGATGTGCATTTGGAATTATTTGTTCGTCAAAGCCATATATTTGCCCAGAGAAGTGCTAAAAATGTAGATGGAATGAAAAGAAAAATTATAGCACTCTTCGATCAATCAGTGTCTTTATATTTATAGCTTTGCGGAATCATCTACGGAAGTAACTGGCGATTTGTTAATTGTGAAAAATGTCTTTCTGAGTTATGAGGGTGGTTTTTGAATATATTTTGCCAAAAATATTTACAAGATAGATGAAAATTCTCTTGAATCGAACTTGGAAATATTGGTCAGCTTTATTTATCAGAAATTTTAACTTAAATTGTTAAATATTTGAATATACAGTGATACAAGTTTCTCTCTTAGTTGCGTGATTTGTGATAATATATTTTCCTAATACGAATCTATGGGCTATGTTTTCAAAGCTTGTTGCATAAAGAAAGTAACCCGGGAAGCAAAAGCATTTAGATGAAGTATTGCAGTGAAAGTTTCAGTGGAAAACCTCCGAAGATTTATATTCAGAAGAATATTCATTTCATTCTAACGGGAATGTTTACTAACAAAGAGAAGGCATACGATAACATACCGAGAGAAATGATTTGGGAGGTACTACAGAAAGATAAAGGCGGAAAAGAAAATAATCCTCTTGATATAAGCCATACCTATACAGTAATTGCCAAAGCTGTGTGAAAACCAGAATGGGAACTGGTTTCCTGCTGAATCAGGATTGAGGCAGGGTAGTGTTCTCTCTCAGTTATTTATATTGGTGATGGATGAGGTTATTAGAGACGTTAAGGAATAAGTATGTGATTAGGTGAATGCTGCTTTGTTTGAGGGTGATCCAGTGCGTTGGAGCGTGACGATAAAGAATTGCAGACACAAATTAACATATGGAATTAAGTGATGAAGTATAGAATGAAGATAAATGTAGGAAAGAATAAGGTGTTGGTGTTGGCAAGAAATCACTAGAGGGGAAAGAGAAAAATAGAATAGAATTGTCATCGGCTGGAGGTAGCGATACATTTCGAATACTGGGTTGCGAGTTGTCAGGGAATGGAAAGAAAAGCACGGAGATTGGGAATAGAATAAGAGAAGAGAATGAATTCTAACAGGGCATAACAAACATGCTCTTGAGGAAGGAAGCGCCGTTTGAATACAAGAAGCTGATATATACTACGTATGAGGTTCCCATCCTGACATATGCTTCCGGCACATGGACCATGACAGGCTGAGAAAAGAGTAGAATCAAACCAATCGAAATGAAGTTCTTTAAGCATTTGGCAGGGCGTAGACAGTATTTATCTCTGGGGAAAGGGAGGTTTCTGAGCCATGGAGTAAACGCAAAATTGCAAACATTCTCGGGATAGGCAAACGCCCCAAATGTAACAAAGATGGAATCAGATTTATATTTATATGTATTCCCTGCGAGTCAGCAGTGGCGTTTGTTACTGTAAATATTTAAACAATTACAATTTACCTCCCATACCTACGATTTTTTAAAACCCAATTTGGCTCTGGAGGGTTTAACACCCAAACCCGTACCTGGCTACGCCACTTTTTCTGAGCAAAACAAAGTACTAGATCAGAGACGAAAGAATCAGGGAAATACTGGGTATAGAAAGGCTCCAGAACTGATCAAGAGAAGAGATTTAAGATTGTTCGGTCAAATGAAGCGGATGGAAGAAAGGCTACTCCCAAGAAGAGGAGAAAGGAAAGTGACCATGAGAAAGGTGGAAGAAAGTGATTAAAAAAGACATTAGTTTAGAAGAACCAGAAAAAGTTTGGAATGATATGTGGCGGGAGAGTGGAACAAAATGGCGGTCACTGGTACAGACACCCTACCATAATAAAGTCGGAAAGAAAAGGGAAAGGAAGAGAGGATTATGATTTTATTCTAAACTTCCCCGCGTGCCTCGGAAAAATCTAAATCCACAGCATGAGTAACGCGGATCTAACTTTTTTCTCTCTTTCCTTAACGTGGATCTCCTTCGAATCTATACTATTCACTCTTGCCTTTCCCTCCTAATTTATATGGTATTATTGTCCCTCAATATATTACGATCTCAAATAAAAAGTGACTTCTCAAGGTATTCTTCTGAGTAAATTCCTAATTCTTTGTAGATATAGTTATGAGGTTCCCCTTAATTACCTTCTTAGAAACTCTGGAGCGCCCAGAGGTTTGGGATCACCCTTCTCGGTAGTTTCTTTTCTCAAGGAGGACAATAGTCGTGGAAGTTTTGTAGCAATCATAGTGCTGTCTTTTTAGAAACTGTACATTTATTTGACGGTGATTGTGGTAAATTTGCCTTGGTAGCATTATCATAGCGGAAATAAGAATCATCTGTACATTCAGTTGCTTTTTGTTGATCGAGGATGTGAATCCAGCATTGTGGAAGAGTCCTCCTATGGTACAAGAAGTAATTTAGCGGCACTCTTTGAGATAGATGATTAATACCTCCCGAATGCTTCAAATGCACCTCCAATGGTGTTAGAAATCGAAGGGTTGGTTATCACCTGGCAATTGCCGAAAGGGAAACCCTCGCATCGGAAAGAGTTCCAGAAGGTCAGAATGAGGTCTTTATCGCAATTTCCGAGGAAAGCATAGGAAAAGGTACTTGAGATTGAGGGCTCCGAAGCGAGAGTTGAAGTGGAGGCGGTGAAATTAAGAGAAGAATAATAGAAGAGGCAAGAGGGCGTCGCAAAAACGATCGTTTAAACGAATTCTCTTTGATCGGAAATGCGAGTCAGCTGAAGCCGATGGGATGACCACAGAAGCGATCGGTTATTACCTCTGCAATTTTTTCCGCGGGAAATGTCTCCGCTCTTCTCTCGATGGCGGAAATAACTATGAGAGTGGACTCGGCCGATGCACATATCTCTCGGTTATACGTTTAAGAAAACAAGTACTTTTTGCCTTTATCGAGTTATTTTCGTGTAATAAGATTTCAAAGGGAAGCAATATCTCAACCCGTGCACGTGCGTTCACTGGAGGCTTAGGAAAGGTGTCTCAGCAACCAGATTTTGTAAAGGGGAAAGTTCATTTATACTTCGTTGTTAATTATTATGAGATAATGCCAAAACATGTGAAGTCTGATGAAAAACGAAATATTAAATGCAAATTACCACTGAAATCATAGTTTTAACCTAGATTTGGAAGCCAGCTGACTCATTCTAATTTAGTATTTTTGTCATAATTATTGGAATGGAATCTCATATAAGCTAAGTTTCAATTTTCGCATCAAATCGCTGGAATATCACTTTTTATTGTTTTAATTCCGTAGAACTGTAGAAATCGCTGTTTTCGGTAGATGTCCGGGTTGCCAAGTGTCTTGTCAGTATTCTTGCTTGCAGAACAAAGCAATTTTGTGTTTATTGGGTGAAGTTTGGGAGACTTTAGCTGGATCTCAAGTTGTAATTCAGTTTTATAATCTCACTAGCTGAAGTGCCCATTGATTCTCAACGGGGAAAATAGATGTCGGATTAAACGTAGTATACCTATTTGTACATAAGAGAAAATTACATCTCGCATCATCTCGTAGTTTAGTCCAACGGGACAGGTTATCGAAAACAAACATTTTATAATCAAAGATCGAGGACGAAATCTACAATCAACTCAATATTGAATTTCCCTCTTATTATTAACATGTCTCAAAGTAATGTGTAGTTTGCAAGATTTTCAACTTCCGATTCTGGTAACTTAAATCGTATAATTGTCAAGAGTCCGAAATGATAAATAAAAAGTTATCTCCACTAATTTATTACGGTGCTACGCATGTTTGTTGCCCCTGTAATTCATCACTACAAATTGTTCGTGACTGGTATAATTAAAATCTCTGAAATTTTTCATCCTTTTCATATCGTCATTTACTTCTAAATGGGCCTAAATACAAATGCATTCTTATAGGAAAATACCTGAACTCGGAATCAACAATCGCATTGGTCGTCAGGGGGACGGGTTGTTTACAACCTCAAAATTTCACAAAATATTCGCATATTTTATCTAAATTCTCGCAATACCGAAACGAAAGCTTTATTCTACGACAATAATAAGAATCTGTATTCAATTTCCCTTCTTTTGATACTTATTTTGACTTTAAACGAATATTCCTTCTAATTTAATTTTGCAAAAGAAATAAAGTCTGTACCCGATAAAATCGAACTTTACATGTATTTCTTATGGAAATCTATCTGAACGATCTTGGTTCAAACCCAGCAAATTTTGCAAATGAAAAGTTGACAGTACTTCCTTCCGGCTCATGGAGAACACGTACGCAAAGTTTGATGCAAATCGGACAAACGGTGTGGACTCCAATCGCGGACAAACAAACATACACACAAACCCACAGAATTTCTGCTTTATATATATAGATTAGTAATGCATGTTTTCAAAACAACTGATATATTTAGCTCTGGGAAAGTGTACTTTCACGGAGCCTCACATTCTCTGTAAAGGAAAGATAAATTTCGTCTTATGCCATAAATATCCACTAAAATCTATTCTTTACGATAAAAACTCCAATATGATCACGCCTATGACGTGCCATCAGCGTAAATAACATAGCATTCTCTACTTTACTCTCATGGGTATGCAAAGAGGCGTATTTCAGGAACGCAACGGTCAGGTTAAGCGGGGACACATGTTCTCGAGATAAATGGCAACACGAAGGCCTTTGTATAAAGCGTGTCCGTTCATCCTCGTAGAAAGCTCAATTTTATGGGTGCAGTCGAGTGAGAAAGCGACATAATGTCCAACGACCGCATGATAACTTATGTACATTCGGTCGTTGCAATACGTGTTCGTGCCAGTGGAATATCTACTCCGCAATTGGAGGTGTGCCTTATTGAAGGTCAGCCGGACTAACGGACTGAGATGCGGTACATAGATGCAGCAGGTGCGTTACCGCACGATCCTTTGAGCCTCGCAATCCGGTGGATTCTCTTTTCATCAAAAGGGTTTTATAACAGCTCCTCTTTTCAAATGTAGGCTCATCCTCGGGTGTTCTAAAGTCTTTGTGTCATTCCCTTTGTGTCTGCCTCAGTGCTTCCATTGTGCAGGATAAATTGCGTGAGAATCCTTTGGGTACACCTCGAGGTAGAGATGTTGGTGGTGTTGGGGAAATATCGTAGCAATGTATCATTCGCTAGTGCCTAAGGGAACGCTTAATTAGTTCCTTCTCAACAGTCTTCCGAATCACGTGGCGGATCTGTGGAAACTTTAACGCGCGTTAACGAAGTATCGAAGTTGCATCTGCTCTTTCAGAATTTTTACATGGCGTGTGCAATTTCCTACTCTTTAAAGCCTAGTCGAGCTAATTTATTAGGAATTCGAATTATTTACTTGGCTGCAAAATCATGATTATAGGAGGTAGCTTGATCTTTCATGGTCCATCGAGGATAATCTCGATCCTAGAAATTAATTTGCAGAAAGGTGTAACTTTGTAGTAAATTCCGATTACCTTTCTTACCAAGAATAAAATTATCGATTACGTTTTCGAGGTGCGTTTTCTTCTCAGACATTCAATGGATTTTTTGATGGAAGGTGATGAATTTAATGAACATTACTTTTGATGGAATTATCATAAATATCTTAATTGAATCATTCGTGGATTACAGACATTATATTATACGAAGCCTGTGATATGACTTCCTTGGAGAATATCTTAAAAACTATCAATATATATTTGGTTGAATTAGTTAAGATTCGGAAGTTATTAAAACTTTTCCGGTTCTCAGTAGATTGAAGAAATTATCAAACTTTAAAGCTACATTCTGAAATTGAAAAATCTCATTAAGGGGACTGAATTCAAAAGACTTCCAGGAAATAAAATGATGAAGTTCCATTACTGTAAATCCGATCGTCAATGTCTTCATTGAAGTATTAAAGTTGTCACTTCCTCCGTAGAGTGCATCGACTTTGAAGATTTCATTACCATAGACATTCCGAAATATAAGTAGCCGTGATAAACTGTTCCTGTAATGGATTCTGGTTTCTGTAATTCTGATTGTGTAAATAAGATCGTTACTTTTCTTATTATTATAACTTTTCAATGGGTTTTGTTTGGAGCATGAGAATTTTGGAAACAGTATCTAAGACGACGTAGCAAACTGGAGTTTATGAATTCCTTAGCTAAAAGACCTCCGTCGAAGAATGTTCTGATTCACTAAGTTAATTATCTAGGATCACAGAAATATTTCTTTATGATTAATTTTCAGGAAACAGAGTTCTATTATTTTTGGTACTATTGTTATTTCGATAAATTCCCAATTATGCGGAATTAATTCCGATAATTATGACTATTTCTCTTTTGCTTATAAATCACCGGAAATTAGAATGCAGTAATATTGATAAAAAATAAAATCTTCCTCGGCCTAGGGTTTTATATTCAGGAAATAAATGTATCTTTAAATTCAAAACTTTTCTTCTCGGTGATCTTTGAGCCAAACGTGAAAATCGGTTTCATTTAAAGTATGTTTGTTTCTAATTAATATTTCTGTGGGGCAGTTTGCTGAAATAAGTTGCATCTTCTCTATAATTATCTCATGCCGAAACATAAAATGAAATGATAATGGAATGAAGCCAATTATTTATTTCTAATAATAATATTTGCCAGCAGCCAATTTCTAATCGGTGATCATAAAAGTGTATTTTCATCATCAGCATCAGGTCCGTTGAGGATTTTATAGATCCTTGTGTTTATGGAATGTAACCAAACATCCAACGGTTTAGATGAGGAGAAAAGACCATCCTTGGTCACTCCTAGCAAATTTCTCGTCACGGATTCCCATACCCGTTACTCCATTCTTGATCGGGGTTCATTACCTTCGTGATAAAGTAAAAGCCTTGCCTTAACGAACTTCCACCCTGCAGATCACATCGAAACTCAAAATCTGAAGGGCTTGATATTTTCGACGCCTTCCTCAATTAATTAATTTCCCAAAAAGGATCCCGTGCGCGAATAAAAGTAACCTTCGCAACTCTTAATTAAATAGTCGTAATTACTCGGGCCTTTTGTACGCGCTCTGCCGTTTTCACTCCTCTTCCATCGATCAAGAGAATGAGCGGAGCTATTAACTCTCAGCTATTTAAAATAAAAACATTTTTACCGCTGAAACCCGCCGTTCTCACCGTCGCCCGCCCTCTCGGTCATTGACGCATCAAATTCTCCCCTCGCTTCTGCTGCTTCCTCTAGATTTCCCGTTGCCCGCCATATTCCGTGGGAATAAAGTTGTGCTTCGTCGACGTCGCTTTTGAGAACACTCCCACTCTTTGACTCTTTTTCTTTCGCTCTCCGCCCAATTATCTCCCATTCCTTCTCCCATCTTTTCCGCTCCCTCTCCGCTTCTAGTTTTTCCTTTTCCCCTCACACTTCTCCATACTTACTCATTCTCCCCCTCCCCTGCCGTTGTCCTCCTCCCACAGCCTCTTTGTGTGCCCGCAGCACTTGAATATACACTCCGCATTGGCAGTAGGTTAAGGAAGTATTAAAGTCTCAATTTGCTGTATGAAATTGATATCCCTCTTTTCTCTCACCCCCCCCCCCCCCCCCTCAAGATATTTTAAATTAATGTTGAATTATATACTTCTTCCTCGCTTTCGCAGAGGTAATAGTGTATGACCAGTGATAAATCTTTCTTTTATTGCAAAATTTATGTAGCCAATTATTTACTTATAATTGGCTATGCTAATTCTACTGAATTTACCTAGCATAAATGTCTGAGGAAGTACTTCTAGTCTCCTTTAATCAACGATCCACCGATGTTTTTTTTTCTTTTTTAAACGTGCCTCAATTTCGTTCGCGCAAAATTTGTGGCTCGTTTTGACATTTCGATTGCTAGTTGGCCGATTATATCATGATAGAATTTAATTCCTATTAAAAATCGCGTGTGATAAAATATAGTGAGCATTTTAAATTCGGAAAACTTGGGAACCTCTAAAACGGCCGTAACTTAGCTGTGGCGTAGGGATTTTCTAGTATAGCGGATATTTAGTTATTCTTAGAGGAGCTGTAAGCATCCTAAGCCTGAATACTCCCGTATCAGATTCAACCGCCTATTCGATAATTATCCCATGAGATTTGAAAATAACGTAAGAATACTCTTAGGAACCAAATTATTTTAAACAGAGCAACTGTAAAGAATAATTACGTGTTATTGCTAAAACATTACATGCTATTGTTAAAATGTTCATCATGAGCTAGAGAGGTAATACGTCTATGATATAACCTAACAATCCATATTTTTTGTTTCATAAGAAACTATGATATGATGCTTGAATCTTTCATCTCAAGTCTCCATAGTTTTCTTTCTCTTTTGTCTTTTTCCTCTTTCTTACCTATGTTTTTCCTTTCCTGTACATAATAATATATTTCTGAATAATTTAATGTTCAAATAAAATGACGAACTTCTAAATAATTTTATGGTTTATTTGTTTGTTATACTAATATCACGAATGCATCGGACTGTGAATCCACTGTTCATACTAAGCAATAAATTTAAAAATCTTTTATGTACAACTTTCATCGACAAGTAATAATTATGTTCTGATATACTGTTTTCGTTAACAACTTTTGTAATCTTTACTGTTCCTTATGTAATCTAATACTGTAATCTATTTCTTTTTTTCATTCTTTCCCACCACTTTCGCAGGTTTTTTTCCACTTTTGTGGTTGTTTTCCTGTTGTGGAAACTATTTCTGTGATAAAAAAATCAGTTTTTTCCTCAACGAAATCATTCTTTCCTGTATCTTTTGTTTTCTATTTCTAAAGAACTTGTTAAAAATTTGTGTATATTCTAATATAAAATCTTATATCGTGTTATGTATTCATTATGTATTTTGTACCAAATTCTGACTATTTGTATTCTATCGTACAGTTATCGGCGAATGAAGATGTTGTTTGCAATATGATGTCATGCAGATGATGTCTGACGTGTGTCAGCAGGCACACAAAAGAAGTTCATGCATCGATCCACTTCTGTAACTCTAGGTCCCTCCCCTATTAATCACCAACCTCGCAAGTATATCACATATGTGTATTTATGTGTTTTAGTAAAGCATATTTTTTAAAGTGAAAGTGAAAGTTACTATGGTGATCACAAATCTCTGTTTAAGCCATAATAACTCTTGTCTCTTTCATCAAATTGTTGATGTATTACCTGTTGAATATCTTTTGCTTTTGGGACGGAATAATCTCTGCTTCTTTTTCGTTAACTCCAACCTTAGCCTTTGTTCTTTCCCACCGGCCTCCTCTATCTTTACTGCGAAGAGTAACGAGAGTATTCAATTATAAGGAAATATGAGTCTTAATAATTACGATAACATCATGATTTTCTCGTCAGATTATCGGTCCTTACTTCTTTTTCTCTTCATCAGTATTTCTTCCTTCCGTTCTTTTTGTTAATCTCTTAACTCATTTTCGTATCTATTTTCTTTTAATCTTGTCATCGCTCTATGAATATTTATTACTATTGAATCGGATTATTTGTTTCGTCGAAAATTTATGTAGATTATTATGCCTCTCTCATTCTTTATTTTTCTCTTTCCTTCTCCAATCTCGCAAGGATGGAAAATTAGTTTTTTAATTAGTTTATTTTTCTGAAGAGATTTGTCCTTTGTTCGTTGCTATCAAATTTTTAACTGTTTTTTGCATGAATTCCGCGTAAATTGCTGACTGTTCATATTGTTTTTTTTACTATTGTAATTTACTCAAACTAAACTTAAATAGCTTTGCATACGCCCAGTTAAAAATTTTTATGTAAAATTTCATGCAAACCCGAGTTGAAAAATTTTATTCTAGTGTAGGATGTAATATAAATCTTCGGACTGCTAGAAAAGTGATGAATGTTAAATAAGTATACATATAAATTAGTGTTACTTATTTTAACCGATTTTTACCCCACGGACACTTTCTACTGTTAAATATTGAATTGAATTGAACCACGAGTAGAAAATTGAAACTGACAATTTGTTCTCTACGTTGGCTTATGGTGCATATCGATGAAATAAATTTTTAAAGAATACAAACTATTTTAGTATGATTTTAGAATTATCCTGTTCTTCCTTTTTTATTTTAAAATTTCAAATTTTATTATTTCATTACCTCTCTTAAACCTTAGTCTTTCCGTTCCCGACCTCATTTTCTATAGCATTTGAGGTTATTATTGAGTACTATTGTATTATTAGGGGGGAGCTTCCTTTGTGGAGACCCCCCGAGGATGGAGGCTTTGTCTCCGAAATGATCATTGGGCTTCCCAGAAATCGGTAATCCGGAGCTTCCCGTTTGTCTCTGAGCGCGAGTTCCGCTTGCCGAAAGACGGCTTACGGAATGTTTTTAAACCTGTAATTCATATACAGCCGTGTTCCAATCTTCTTTTTCTTACACTATTGTATTATGTTGAATAGGATGAAGTATAGGAAGATTACTAAATGATATCGAATTTTATGTGACTTTGAATGATATAGTTAGGAAGTCGTCCTTCGCTTAAATAAAATTGATCGTCCATTATCGGCTAATTTAGTGTTATTTTGGTTCAACAAGTTCTTAAACTTTTATCATGAATTACGAATTATATTTCGTTATTTTGTAGAGGATAAAGAAAATGTTTCTTTGGTTTACTTTTCTCTCAGCTTTGCTCATGGTTGTATTGATATAAAAGCTACTGCTGTATAAGCGATTTCTCGATGAGCGAAAAGTGTTACTTGTGGAGGCACTGTGCTTCACTTTCGTCGATATTCTACGCTGACTCAGTGAGGAAAGCAAGAGTAAACTACCTCACTCCTCATTTCCCTGGTAAGCCTTATTTCTATCTCTTCGTAGCCAATGGTAAAGTGGGTGAGGTCCCAATCGGCCTTCTGTTTGAATATTTTACCGACAGAGTTGTGAATGAAAGAATTGTTTTTAATATCCCATTTAAGTTAAGGGCTTGTATATGTATGCATGTACAAGCCGAATTGAAGTTATTATTTCGATTTTTAATCGATAAAGCGGAAAAATGTTCTCTTGATCTTGTGTCATCCGGTGGAAATGAATTAATGATCTCGGTTTGTGATAGCCAACACTTAGCCACGTCTCACCTTTTCCATTGGCGACCGTCTTTGACTCCTCCCACTTTCATGTTCTTCATTTCCTCCATTCACTCTCTCCTTCCGGACACTTTCCGCCTTCATTATCCCTCTACGATTCCTTTGTCCGAAACAAGGCGTTTATACCTCTCGTTTAATTATTAGTTTTCTAAAGTGGGTTTGACTTTCCTCCTCTTTGCCTCGACTAATTAAAGGTGTCCTTGTTAATTAAGAATCCCTTCCGCCACTTCACTCTCTAAGGTGCCGTTTGTTTCTGTTTCTTTCCCATGTTTTCTCTCCGGCTTGTTTTCCTTTCTGCCGTTTCTCTTCGAGACTTCTTTTTAATGGACCTCTTTGCGCCTCTTAGTCTTTGAGAGGTTTTCTTGTATTTCATTTGAGAAATTCGAATTAACCCGCCGCAGGGCTTTCGTGCATTCCTTTGCTATGAATCCTCTGAATCACTCCATTCTGCGACGCTCATTAAAAGTTTGCTAATTTAATTATCTGCGTGTAAATTTGGGGATAAATAGACGAGAGACCGTAGGTACACAACAAAAGGTCAGGATGAATATTTTATTTTTCTTACCTGTTATGTTTCCGTGTCTATGCCTAAACTCTTTCTTATTATTACATACAATCACTGCAAGTAGATGCAGGATCATGTGGAAGTGAATGTAAATTACACAATACACCCATATACATTGTTAGATGGTCAGCCGAATGGACTTATTAACATTAAAGTAGTTTTGAGTATTATTAATGAATACGAATAACAAATGAATGTTGAATTTTGAATTGTAAATTGAAAGGCAAAACAATATCTGTGAGGCATTTGCCCTCACACTTCAAAGGAGAGAATTTACTGGTAACTATTTGGAAAGTTGACATTTCTATCAGTTACCTGTTTGATTGTTTCCTACATTTTTGTTTAAAGCTGAATTTTGTTTATAAACAAGATATTACTACCATCCCAAGAGATGCCACTTTACACATTTTGAATTTTTTATCATGCTGATTGTGGTGGAGATTCTCCGAATGATAATAGCTAGGAATGGATGAAAGGATTCTTATGAAAATTACGTCTTTAATTGAATTGCGATGCAATTTTATTGGCATCTGTATGTAGCAATCCAGAGGAAGCTTCTCACGTTATGGCGTAATTAATTACGGAATTTTATCCTCTTTTATGATTCGGAGGCGAGACTCCTTCACGCCATCAAGTAGCAAGTATAGCATTCGTTTTCGATGTCAATTATACGAAATTTTGTACAAGTTCTCGTACGTAAATTTAAGTATTTTTGCAAACCAGGCTGTGCATCATTTTCTTTGTTTTGATAATCCATGGGGTATATTTTTACTTCCCATTATTTAGCTCATTTTTTGAGCTATGGACTAGAATTGAAGTCAACTTCCCTACCGTAGTATGGTAATTTTGCCATTAAAAATACAAGCTCAGGGAAGCCCAAAATATCTCTTAAAGTTTTAATTGAGTGTCTTGAGAAGTACGGCCGTGAGGTTATTTTTGCAAGCTGTGATGAATTTCCACCAATAATAGGTTTTTCTTGTTTTCCCGCGGCGGCCGCTTGAGTGGTCATCGCCTGAGGAGGGAAGCGGGCATCCAAACCAGTCCTCTGAAGCATCCATCATCGTTTTCGATGTCGATTACATCACTTTTTCGCAATTTCTCACTGCTCTATAATCTTGAATTTCGGTTTACTTCGAATCGCTCAACGGTAGCAAATACGTGTCACAATTTCTGAGGCTAAGTCATGTGGAATAAATTATGTAGTTGGATAAGGGAGAATCATAAATCATTTTAAGCTGACTTATGACCAATATTATCGGGATAGAAAGATTGGATTCCTTCTTGCAAATCCCAGAAAGAACTTTATTTCTTTCAATATCTACTGTTACTTGCTGATAAAGTATAATCTCAAAAGGAGATTATTCTCCAAAAATTTACGTTAATTCGTCTCACAGAGGCGAAAAATCTCATTTTATCGATGAGGTGATTCATTTCAGATTGCCTTTTTAGTCATTAGCATTGAATTAATATAAATTGGTGATGCCGTTCAACTTATCTAAATAACAAGTTGTGTTTCTCTTAATTTTGTCGATCAATTATATAAAAACCATAGTTTTACTATCATAACGCTTTCTTTTCATTTGTAAGCTACTTTGAATCAAGGGATGGTCATAAGACCTCAAACGAGCGCCAAGGAAGCCATCGTTAATACTTTAGCTCCTCTTCCAGAAGAAAATTTTAATTTCAGTCAAATAATTGTATTATAAGTGAAATATATTTGTTGCTCGTCAGTCGATTTTTTTTCCTTTCAAGGAAGAGAATTCTGCGTTCGGGGAAATGAATAAATTATTCAAGACTAGCAGCAAATTGCCTGCTCACAAAGTGCAAACCGCAAGCTCCATTGCTTGAAGCATTTACTGCTATAAAAATTATGGTTTGGTGTGGAATAAACTGGTTGCCTATGTGTCATATGCTCAAGTGTTCTACATATGTATACTGTGATGTTAAGAAATGATAAGCTTGTTAACCAATGCAAAGTGGACTCCGGCTGAAGACCTTAAGCCTAAAATTGCTCTAACTTTCTTGGCAATAGTAAAACAAAAAGTGTTTAAAAAGAGATTTATTGCACTAGTGCATCAGGATAAACCACATTTTTGGTTAGTCGTAGAGGTGCATGTGGCACTTTTATCCAGTGAAAACATTGAGAAGTAGTTTTGATTTAAAGTAGCCAACTTTACTTAGATTCATTTACATCACGGTTGGTTAGTAACAGCCCAAATATTTTCAAAGCCAAAGCGATATTCCTGATGTACATAGTTCTTGATTTCAATTTTGGACATCAATATCAAAGCCATTGTAAATCTTATATTTCCATAATTTATTTATTTCAGTATCCACATACAGCATACATGCCATTTTACAGTGAACTATATAACATAAAACGCACACACACGACCATTCCCTAACCGGAAAAATCCGATTAGCCGGGATTCGAACCCGGGATCGTATAGGAGCGGTAGGACCGGGGATAAGAGCGATAACGCGCTAACCTCTCCGCCACCACTACCGGCAAAAAAGTTAATAAAAGTAAATAAAAGTTAATTTCAATCTTAGACTTTTAAAGAGTTTAATTATTTAGGCAATACTGTGAACTAATTTTGATTTCAAGCGTCACATTTACTTACGCACGTTAGATTTAGTTAAAAATTATTCAGTGTTGAAATATTGATTTGAGGTATTTAATGTTATTTCAAAAATGTCATCACTTGTTTCACGTGTCAAACTTAATTCGGAAGAATAATTCAACTCAACGGGAATAATTTAATCTCATTTTATCGATGTTTCGCTTAAACATATTACTTTTACATTCTCAAGGCATTAAATAGGAGGAGATCTATATCTTTAGTAAATCTATAAGGGAGTCGTTTCAATACATTAAATAAAATTTTTTAAAAGTGGTAGATATGGTTATTGGAAGTGATAAATACTTCACCAAAATAAATATATTACTAAATAAATAATATAAATATATCACTTCTGAAAACTTCAAATTGTCCTTCTGTTAAATAATTTTAGTGCCTTATGTAATCTCACGAAATACTTGTTAACTTCATAGCCTGTCTCCTGTGAATGCTAATGTCGATAATTTAGAGACATTGATTATTGTTATTGTTCATCGGAGAGATGAT